>JAOEHY010015173.1:4831-15202 GCA_025447955.1 Psilopsiagon aurifrons
TCTGTATTTACCAGCATCATTGCAGAGCTGTCAGTGCTGAGAGAAAGAAAAAATTAGTTTGCTGGTAACTTGTGCTCCCTCTTCTGGCTGAATAAAGAATGAAGAGCAAGTGAAAGAATAACCACTGGGGCAGTATTAGAAATGCAAAATTATTATTTAAAATTTTCTAGCCACACTTAAAATACCACATAAAAGATATGTTTATTTCTAATGTTATGTTTCTATATGTTATTTCTAAAAGGCTGAAATCTATATATTTAGATTGTGTTTTATTTGCCCTTCTGCATATTTAATAAATCAGACAATGTATCCATGATTTCCAGCTATGATGGCTTGTAAACATTACAAGCGATTAACTGAACAGTTGTTTGAGTCAGCACAAAGTAATTTCACTCCATTACAATAAATATGTCACACCCTGTCAATTAAAAATCCATTTAACTCCAACCCAACAATAATAAGCATTTTGGAACAAGGCACCAAAATTTAATTTCTGACTAGAATTCCCTGTATATAGCATAGGAATTTGGCTTAGCATTGCAAGTAAATTTATTCTTCAGTGTAAGTTTGTCTACAATAAGAACTGTAAAAGAAAAATTTTCTTTTTATTATAACATTTCTGTAATGGATTTTTAACATATCAGCACCAGATTGCTGTAAGCATTAGTTCATTTTCATGGATTTATAATAATTATTTCTTATTGTTTGCCTCTTTGGGTACCAGGCGCAACATCCAGATAAAAAAGCCCTAAACCTAAACGCTCTTACTTAAGGACATGAATTCATCTGTATTTCTTCAGATAATGACAATATCACAACCACAAATGAAATATGCTGGGTTTAAAAATACTTTTTTCCATTTGGATAACAACTAATACTATCACAAAATGAGAGCATGCATAATTGATTATATGCGATTCTGAGAATTTTATCAGGAGTCGTAAGCAAGGAGCACTGACGCAAAGTCTTGAATGCTGGAGCTATTCTTTCAGTTTTAAAAGGTTGACAAAAGTACTGTGCAGAAAGCTATTATGTTCAAGAGAAATTTTTGTCTTCATTTCAGCTGTCAACAATTTTGTTAGGAAATCTGAGGAGCAATGGACAAGCATTTGCTTTATTTCCAACCTTTGTTAATTTATCTTGAAAATACCTAAACGTTCCTAGAACAAAATTGGAAATTTGCCTGATTCACACTCTACCTATGACTATCATACTGACCTGGGGACAATTTCTTTTAAGCATTTCCACAGGTGCAGACAATTTATGAGCCTTGTGAGCTATCTGAGCTATTTAGCAAGAGTCTATTTCATCTGAAGCTGCAGCTAATATACTAAGTAAGAGAAACTGAACCAAATTTAAATGAAAAGATATAAACAATTTTCAAAACTTTCTGATACATGTGAAAAACCCACCTGAAGATCAATGAGATCACAAAGCCTTATTAGGAAATAAAAAATAAAAAAAGCATATCTATGACACTGCTATAATTCGAGTATATTCCACACTATTCACAACCTGACTTCTGCTGAGGACCACTGCACTGCCCTAGGACAGAGGCACTGAGACAGTATTAGTAGGTATCATGTCAATTTGTGTTTTGTCAGAAAGCAAGACACAGCGGAAAGTGAAAAGCAGCACTGCACAAAGACATGTTTTGCAGGAGTGCAGAGGAAAACTACGTTTAAAAAAACACCACAAAGCAAAACAAAACCAACAACCACCAAAAAAAACCCAAAAAACAACCAAAGCAAGGGGGAGAGAATGGGCAGAATGAAGTAAAATTGCCTATGATCTGTCTCATGACCCACATGACTACTAGGCTGTTTCTTGTGCATCACTGGCCCAAATGGCACAGCATCTACAGCTCCAAATACACTGTTCTTTGACTAAAAGGATGATAACATCAAGTTGTCTTTGCAGAAGAAACATCAATTCATCGTGTTTTAAAGACCATTTGCCCCCATTCTAGGAGAATATCAGGCAGTGATGAAACTCTCGCAAACTGCCAAAACTCCTGTTCAGACTAGATAATGATGTCATATTGAATGCTGTGTCTTCCTGCTAGGCTTCACTGCATATCAATCCCTGAAAAGGCCATTTGGGTGCAATCCTGTAAAGTGCCTGTGGAATGGGCAATTCCTGGAGGAAAGGACAGCATTTTGAAATTAGCAACTAAATCTGAATTTATCTCTAAGGATTTAAGAACTTTATTTCATCTAGATTAGAGTCCTGCTCTTTGGTGTCAGAAGGTATTTGCGACTGTTAAAAGCAAGAATGTAAAATAAGGGCCTGGATTAGCCACAGCTTTATCCTGGTAGGCAGAGGATAGTCAGACATATGCCGCCTTCCTTCTCACAGATGCTGCAGTATTTTTGGATTAGGAGTAGGAAATATATTGGACCCTACTAGTGAATTAATTTGCTTGAGGCACTCTGACACAAGGGCGAATTTATCTTTCACACTGGAGAGTGATTTCCTTTCCAACATTAAAAAGTTTATGCTTATGTACAACTGGAATTGTGTATGGGATAGTGTATGAAATAATTCCTACACTATCATTTTGTATTGTGATTGTTACCTACTACTAATCCTTCTCACTTTAAGAAGTGATACAAGCAATTTACAAAAGGATATGTTTTACTGTGTATAATTTTTGCACAGTATAAACTGAAATGCATTTAAATAACAAGATAATTTTACAAATTAAACTGCAATTCTTCCAAAGAAGACAAAGAATTGGGTGAAAGGGTGGAGGCTAAAAATAAACCAGTCACTGACAAAAAACTGCGACAGCCTCGAAACTAAAACCAAACTCTTGTAATATTCTGTTTTGACTCAGGACAAACACTATTTGTAATATGAAACTGTACACTGTACAAACGTTATCATCTAATAAAAGACACGCCTAAATATGTTTTTAAACAGTTTTAAAATGCTGTTAACCCCCCCCATATTTAATTTGCTTTTAAATATATAGTTCAGATAGTAACATAGATAACAAAATATACTATTAAAAATAGTAAAATATACTTGCGAAAACAGAATTAAACTCTACATTCTTACACCAATTACACAATTCATAATCGACTTCAAAAACACATAATAATGATTTTGAGAAGAATCAAAGCTATAAACATGTAAGCAAGAGATATTGGATTTAATTTCTTAAAACTATACACATAAATTCTGGATTTGATTCTCAAGTGTCTACTTAAGTTGACAGAAGTAGGTAAGAAATAATAGAACAAGTGCAATTTTGAGATTACCTGAAAAATGTCAATACGCATCTTCTGAAACCTGACACCACATACAGTTTAGGAGAAACTTGTACAGAAATTCAGGTTTATTTGGAAAATAAAACTTACTATTGCTATTACCATGTTCAAATAATTCAACAAAAATAACATTGTACAATATTGCATCTGTCTTGTACACTATGTTACTATTTCATGTATAGACTCTAATTTCATATATTAGTAAAGAAACCACTGAATAACTTTATTTTTATTCCATGTGATCAAGTAATTGCAATATTTTTATTTCAAGCAATCAAGTAATCATAATGATAGGACTCATCTTTCTACTATCACATCCTTTTTTCTGCCCCCCCCAAAAAAAAGAAAAAATCAGTTAGGTTTTATCAATGTAATTTTCCTAGAAATACTTTTTCCAAGTTAAACAGACACTGCAATTCAAAAGCATTTACAAGGAGGAGGATGCAAACACTCACATACTAAGCAGACATTTAATATGAAAAAGCAAACCAGTATGCAAGCTGCAGAAATCAGCTAAGGCATATCTTGTTTATCATCTTTGTTCAATTTTTTCCTTTCTCTATTTCTTAGTCAAATAGACACAGAGTCTAAGAAAATGAAGGTACCTTCCCTTCACATGACTGCCCGGAGAAGGAACACTGCTGATCTCTTTGTTCTTGACCAAGACTCTTTCTTCCTGGTAGCTCACAGTTAAACATACCATTAATCCTGGACAATATTCTCAGTTTCCCTAATCTAATGAAAAAATTATGACCTACCCATTCAGCTTTAATAAGTATCATGGCCTATCACCTCTTGTTGTCACTTGAGCTGTATTTGTTGTAATATAAATGAGACAAGAGTTCACAGAGCATTTTTAGTGAACAAACCTCTGAAGATGCTAAATATTCATTAGTTGATCCTTAACAGCTACATGGTGATTGAGTGTGCACTTGCGTAAAAAGTACTTTCTATCCACATACCAAAATAAGTTTATACACTTACTATTGATCATGCTAAGACAACAAAAAGACATCTTTTTTATTGTATCTTCCTTTTTGATAGGAGCAGAGTGGGTTTTAAGCAAATAAAGATTTGTTCGTGTAGGGTTTTGTTTGCTGGGTTTTTTTTTCTTTTTATCTTTAATTGTTATTAATAAAATTTTGAAGTTTACTGTGAAAGAAACACAAATTAAGGGTCCTTTCTGGTTTTTGTTGCATTTTTTTCCCCCCAGTTATGATAGGAGTTAGCAATCTCCTTCAGCATCCACAGATTCAAATGATAAAGGCCAGGGATTAAGCACAGCCGATTAACAGTCTGTGTCCTCCTCAATCTAGCATTTCCACTGTAGATAAACCCATATTCAGACTGAAGATATAATAAACAGACTGTCCTCAATATCATTTCCCTAGATGACCTCCTCAAAACTGACATTCAAGAATTCTTGTGGAAAATTACAGACAAGACAATACACACCCACACAAATGATTCTGAAGATCTAGCCAAATGTCTGGAAAGTAATTTTGATAAAATGATAATTTCACTAGAAATATTTTACTTGCTTCGTTTCTGAGTAATTTCTTATGACAGCTTTGACACATAAAATTAGTGAAATTTTATCTTTGTTGCTTGTACTGTATATCTTTTATATAATTGCATTACTATTTATCCTTATTATGAAAAAATAAAACAAAACTTCAATGGATTATAGTGGCTAAACTCTTTCATTTCTAAAGGCAAAGGCAAAAAAAACCAACACTGGAATTCTTCAGCTACCCTAGATTCTCTGAAATACAAATGTTACCCTAAGGAAAGCATCAGTAAAAAACACTTATCCAGTGAACAACAGCAAAAGAATAAAAATCCACATAGCCAGAATTGCAGAAATATTCTGTGTTTTGATTTCTATCATGAAAAATCACCAAAAATGAAGAACAAAAAAAAGCCTCTAAAAACAAAGATGCTTTTTTGCTTTGTGAGAACATTTTAAGGTGGAAAATTCTGACAGGATTCTGCTGCTAGTTGACATTTGAAATTCAGGGTCAAAAGAAAAGGCTATGATTAATACACACATGAACTGTGTAACAAGGCCCTTTAATTTCTTAGCCTAGACACTCCAACTATTTTAAGGAATTACAGAATTTTATGCCATTTAATCCGAAAGAAGTATCAACATCTCAAACTATTCTCCAATAAATAACTGAACTTATCTACCCAGTTAAAGGGACTCTTATTTACATTTACGCTGGCAGAATGCCGGTGAAGCAATTCTGCAATCAGATGAACGCATGTGTACATTTTTTCTTCAACTGTTCATTCAAAGTACACGACCAAACTTTGGTTCCCTTTGACCAAACCACATAAGGAATAAGAAACGGGACATGTTATATAGTACAAAAAAAAACCCCAAAAGCCATCAACAAAACAAACCAAACAATTCCCACCAAACCTGAGCTGCATTCTGATTAGATATTTACTAGGATTGGTTTGAAGTAAGCACTGCATGTAACCACACTTACTTCATTAATGCTTTTCACTGAAGTTTAAAAAAAAAATAGTAGAAAATTATTCAGATTATGTTTCACAGTCAGAACATTAATTATGTTCGGATGATTCCATCCACCTTTTTTCCCAGACACAAAACAGTTTCAAAGCTCCTTTAAATGCATCTGTACTTGAGAAAGAATTGAAAATGTAAATTTTACTCAAAGTCATTCACTTTGAGATTTTGCTTTCAAAACTAATTTCATGGTCTGTCTCCATAACAACATAGCTTATTTTTGCCAACTAAAATTCATATAATGAATCACAATGCACTTAACCAGATGTATGGACTACAATTAAAAGCTATTTGCATTCAGCATTATTTGGAGACACACTAACTTAGGAGATGTAATTTGCAGGTCAGTTCTTAATCATCTTTACGAGCAGAAGGTTGCATATTTTCCTCACCAAAAAAGCCAAGTTATATTTAACCAGTAATAAGATACACAGCATACAGTTAAAACATCATATACTCCATTTATTCACTTTTTAAGTTTCCCATTTCCCCATTGGAACCTGTTAACAATGACTGTTCATTGTACAGAAGCAATCTTGCCTTCATCACTGACATCAAACCTTGCCTGTCATTATTCAGCTATATACTTTTTTATGCATGAGTTTACATTTTAAAGAGTATATATGAAAGAGGATAGATTCAATTTAAGTGCTATTCAGTGTAAAAAAAAAAAATCTAAAACCAGGAGGAACAAACACATATTTTGTGGAATTAAGCAGACAAAAACATCCACAAAAGATAAATTTATCAGTCCGTATTTTTGATCTAAGCGCAAATGCTATTAGCTATTACAGGCAAGATAAGGAATCTTATAGATTGTTAGTCATTCAGCACATGGTATTTTATTATTATCTATTCAATATCAAATGTTCTTTTCCTAGGTTTTTGTATGTATTTTGCAATGTCTAATTTCCTGTCTTCCTTAATTAACAGATGAAAAGTCTTTTTACTAGATTGGAACAATATATGAGTTTATTAACACTGGGCCTTGAAATATGACTGAGTTAGGAAAGCTCAGATACCTGCAGCAAGAACAAATAAACTCTTAACCTGAAATGCCTTCTTAGGACAAGCTTACCCTAGTGACTAATTAAAAGCTGAAGTATAAAATCCAGGACATAAACAAACTTGGGAAAGAATTACTTATGTTACTACCCAAGGAGTGAGACACAGTGCAATGAGACTCGAAGAAGGAACTGAGCAGAATGATCTGCTCCTTCCTCGACAAGCATGCGCACCCACACATGCACAACAGAGCCTCCACACACATCTCTTTACTTTCAGAGCACTTTTCATTTAAGCAGCTTAGTAGGATTTATGTTTGCAGAGCCCACAGTACTACCAAACCTTACTCGTTTATTTTTAACTTTCAGGTTTTTGCTTCAGCTGATGAGAAAAGGAAAAGAAGGTGGTATGTTTATTGCTGGCAAACAGCTTGCAAATTCTGAGTAAAGAAGCCAATCAAGGCAGAAGGATTACAATAATCAAAGTATAAAATTTGCATATTTAGAGCATGCTTACTGAGAAATAACAATGCCTCGGTTATGCAAATCAAACCCTCAGCTAAAGTGAAGGGATTTGCATATCTGCGAGAAATCTGTCAAGTTATGCATTGGTAACTACATTCTAAGTGGCTGAAAGAACTAGCTTTTAGCAGAATATCAAATATAACTGCCAGCAGAATTTCTTGTTTCCCTGCGACATCAAATAAACTTAACTCATTTGGGACCTGATGAAAACAGGTCGTCTTGTCTGTAAGAAGCAAAACCATTCAGAACAGCAAAAGACAAAATCATCATTCCATAAAGCCAGAAATTTTAAGTCTGAGATTATGAAAAAGTTCAGAGTTGTGTGTTACCTATTGTGCTCGTTCTTTTTGTCTACGGAAGGTAGTTTAAAGTAGCCCTCTTGAGAAGAGACTGCAGAAAACAGATGAAAGCTTAAGGCACCTGTTCAGCTTGGAGCGCTTACTTCATTTTGGATTTAATGAATGAAGAAAAATTAGTTAGACTGAAGAGTTTCATAGGCAAAAATCCTGGAAACAAAACCAGCAGACTGAACTACTACTGTAATTTTCTATTATCTATTAAAATCAAACAGAGTTAACAATAGGCTCAGAGGTATTGCAATAAAACTAAACCAAAAATAAGAGGTGAGATTCTCATTTTAAAATTAGTATCTGGCAGTATTTGTACCATTAATGCATGGAAAAATAAATGTGTTACTTCTGGTTACTGGCTATTCCCACTTTCCTCCTTTATGAATAATGCTCAGTTGTAGTGTAAATGTAAACACATTACAGGCTCACACACCCTGGCCACTGCCTGCAAATGAAATTGTGATTTGATGTTACACTGAAACATGAGAGAGAATTCATGTAAGCATGTTCAGTCAACAAAGTATTATTTATAGTGCATGTTCAGAGGCATGATCCATTTCCACAGACTAAACATGGTGGAAACCGAGCAAGATGCGTTAAGATGCTTTAAAGACTTGGCTACTATTCGTGTGCAGAACTGGTGAGTGCATGGCTGTGTGGTCCTTAGAGTACTTACCATCCTCTGTGGGCACATAGATATTCAAATACAGACAGTCTTCATTTTGATCTTGAACATATGTCACCACAGTATCCAGATTGGCTGTAAACCAGACTGGCAGCATGTCGTTGAGCAGCGACCTCTCATCCAGGTACTGTGGGCAGACAGCAGCAAACTGTGTGGCATTGCGGACACCCGTCCAAGATGACGGTGGCTCTGGGGGCTGAAAACGCCTTTCTCCAGTCGGAGGAGAGGCATAAGGAACACCCAGGTACTGCTCCACTGGACCAAGGATCTCATTAGGCAAAGGTGTTCTTAAACCACGTATTTTTCCATAATTTGTGGTAACAACTGGGTATTGTGCTTGGCCATCAATGAGAGTAAATCTTATAGCCAGTGCAGTTATCCACAGCAGGAAGTTAGAATTCAACATGACACACACTGGGGTGAAGATCAAAGGCAGCCATAGGAGTCCCATTGGTTTCGACATTATTCAAATCAACATCAGCAGAGCTCTTTTCTTCCACAACCAGGAGAAAATTAATCAGTCAAGGAAAATAAAAACTAGTAACATAAAAAAGTAGTCAAAAGGAGATGAAATGAGGGAAAAGGTAATCTTGTTCAAGCAGCGAAATCACTAAAGCTAATGTTGGTAGACGTCAGGTGTCTCAGCTGACTGGCCACAGAAAAATCCCAACATCAGAAGAAACAAGGGAGCATTCGCCTCTAAGGCCCATCCCAGACTTCAGCATTGGCTTAATCCTGGCAATGCACCGCACTTCCCAGCAAGCAGCATGGGGAGAGATCCACAGTTACTCCACTTCACCATGAAATGGCTCCTCCCAGTGAAGTCCAGCCCACTCAGTCAGCCTGTGGCCAAGAGAAAACAAGCAAGACAAATCAACAGACACATTCATATTGGCATAAATCTATTCTAAAAGAACAAACCAATTAAATTCCCACGCTACTTCCATGCCAAGGCTCACAAATGTTTTATGAGCTGTAGCCACCATGATTAGCGATGTGTTTCCAAAGATATGTAAGGTAAGAGAGCTGAAAGTTAAAGCCACAAGCTTGTCAGAGGTTATACTGCAAAACAAACATTTCTGCTTCTGTATGTGCTTCAAAACCAAACCACAGCCCAAACACTAACACTTTCAGGAAGGGTATCACATTAAGTGCTAGCTCCAGGGTATTTTCTGCCCTAAATAAACAAGCATTTCCTCTTAAGCACAGTTGCATTCCCACTTGAAACCCTTATTAAATGCTTTGCTGCACTGGATAATGTTTCTGCTACTTCTCACAGGTATCCGTACACTTCTGTATGACAACCTAAGTTACTTGTATCTAACTGAGAAATTCCAATTAATGTAATAGCTTTAGTTCAACTCAAGCATGAGAACAATTGGTCAAAATTAGGTGAAGTTACTGGTTTTCATATCTGTTTTCTTTGTTCTGTGTCTGACAAAAAGGAACAGTGGAAGCTGAAGAGAAAAAAATCGTACAATCTCTGAGAAGTCAGATTTTGGCCTATATATTGTTACAACTATGCAACTTTACCTTATTGCATTCTTCTATTTTTAATTTTTAGACAGAAGGTAATTCATATAATTCTGTTAAAAAGTCACACATATATATGCTAACCATCACAAGTAGCATAAACAAACACAGAGCACTTGTTAATTCTTGCATTCTCCTCCCTGACCAAAGAAATGAAAGAGTTCATTTTTATCCATTATCAAACTCAAACTGACAAATAATAAAGCCATGGCTAAAAAACTCCTTGCTATGGGAAACTGACACTTTACATTCAATAAGATGAACACACACACACACACACACACACACACGTAAAAACTCATGTAACCAGACTACTAGGTCCTGTTTTCAGTCAAGACTTTCTCTCATGAAGATATAAAAACAGTTTTAAAAAGCAGAAAAGAAAAAGGTAAGGAGCTATTGACAGTGATTTCAAATTAAAACAAAACAAAATAAAACCAAGCAAATGAAACAAACAAAC
>JAOEHY010015173.1:26564-46748 GCA_025447955.1 Psilopsiagon aurifrons
AGGAGCAGAGGGAAGAAAAAGGGGGAAGTGAGTGAACAAACTGCGTGGCTGATTTATGGCTTAAACCACGACAGCAGGTTCCTGAATAGGCCAAAGTTTGCTCTCTTGAAGTCCAGAGCAGTGAGCTTGCTGCATGCTCTTCTCACTGTCCTGAGGATCACGAATTCGATCATCTCATGATTGCTGCAACCAAGGCTGCCCTGGAATGTCACATTTCCAACCAGCCCTTCCCTGTTGGTGAACACGAGGTCAAGCATTGCACCTCTCCTTGTTGGCTTCTCTATTACTTGTAGAAGGAAGTTGTCTTCCACTGAATCAAGGAACTTCCTGGATTGCTTGTGCTGGGCCATACCATGCCTCCAACAAATATCAGAGTGGTTGAAGTCCCCCATGAGAACAAGGGCCTGTGAGCATGAGGCTGTTCCCATCTGTCTATAGAGCCCTTCATCCACCGAGTCCTCTTTGTCAGGCGGTCTGTAACAGATCCCCACAATAATGTCTCCCACCACTGTTCTCCCTTTAACCCTGATCCACAAACTCTCTATTGACTGCTCACCTGTCCCCAGACAGAGTCCCATACTCTCCAGTCTATCCCTAAAATAAACAGCAGCTCCCTCTCCTCACCTACCATGCCTATCTTTCCTAAAGAGCCTGTAACCTTCCCTTCCAACACACCAGTCATAGGAGCCATCCCACCATGTTTCTGTGATGCCTATGATATCATAACCCCGTAGACGTGCACACATCTCTAATTCCTCTTTGTTCCCCATGCTATGGCCATTTGTATAGAGGCATCTGAGCCAAGCTCCAATTGAAGCCGGCTCACCGGCTGGAGCAGCTTCTGAACGTTTACTGTAGGTACTGGCAAGTGACTGGTTGTGTTGGGATGGAACGATGCCCCGTCCCCCAACACATCTAGTTTAAAGCCTCCTTGACCAGTCTGCAAGCCTCCTACCAAATCCACTCTTCCCTTTCTTTGTCAGACCAGCTCCACCAGCCCCCAGTAGACCTGGCCTACTAAACTGAGTCCCATGTCCAAGGTACCCAAACCCCTAACTATAGTACCACCCTTCTAACCATTTATTAACCTGGCCAGTCCTCCTCGCCTTTTTAAGGTCCTCCCCTGTATCCTGCAGAATTGACAAGACATTCTGAGCTCCAGAGCCCCTGACCACCGCTCCCAGACCTCTGTAGTCCTTCTTTATGTTCTGCGGGCTACTGCTGTCTGTATCAGTAGCACCCACATGGATCACTAGAAGTGGGTAATAGTCAGCGGGACCGACTAGAACAGGCAGCTTCTCTGCAACATCCCTGACCCAAGCCCCTGGTAGGCAACACACCTCCCTTGAGACTGGGTCAGATAGACAGATGGGCGCCTCTGTTCCTTTCAGAGTAGAGTCTCCTACTACTATGGCCCACCACTTCTTCCTGGCAGCACCAGTAGTGATCTTCCATACCACTGCATCAGTGGTTGTCCCTCATGTGAGTGTGGTTCCTCATCAGTCTCCTGCAGGACAGCAAAGCAGTTCTGGGTGGGAACAACAGATTTAGGAAGAAGACCCTTGCTTTTAATTGTCCTCTTCCTCCTTTTTTTGTTGTTTTTTTTCTGTTACTCTTTCCCAGCTTCCTGGGTATACGCCTGAAGTCCAAGGTTGTCTGTGCTTTCTTGAATGTACTGTACATTTTTTGCTTGAATATGGAAAATGAGGAAAAAAATATGTTATGGTCCTCCAGAAAATTAATGAAATATGGCTGTCGTCTTACATCAGATATGTTGACAAACCTGCAATATGAGAGAATGTAAACAAGAACAACAGCAAGAGTGGAACTAATTTGTAAAACAGCAATAAAAGCTGAGTAAACAAAGTGGAATCCAACAACAATTTCTAGAAACCTAAGAAACAGATTTCTGAAATTCTATGCCTTTGGAAATGCAAATTCTAAACCAGTTACACAAAGTAGCACAAAGATATACTACAAAGAATAATTCCACACATATGCAAGCTTGAAAAAGATGCTTTGATAACAGTTACTTGAAATTTGGGTTGGTTTTTCTTTTAATCACTATTTTTTTAACTTTATCTATTTTTTGCCAAAAATGGTAGCAGGAGAGAAACTTAAGCCTGCTTGGCAGAAGGGTATACAAATTTGTTTTGTGAGTAATTTTCTATTAAGAATGCCCTCCATTTTCAACCCCACCCTCCTTACATGATAAAAATCCTATCATCTTTCTTTTAAAAATTCCAGAACAAATCTCAGAATTACTAAGTGAATGCTTTTTTCTTAGGTCAAAAAATGCTGTCTCAAAATTAATGTCATGACAGCCCCTATCATTCTACTACATGCAGAACTTAAAAGCCATTTCAAATTTAGTTGGTTTTTTTAAATCAAAGATTTTTCAGAACTCAAACATAATATATTTACTCATTAGTGTATAGAACTGATGTAAATGTAGAAAAGGAAACCCAGGAACAAGTGTAGAAATGCTCACGCATCCACTCCCATTATTGAGAAGTTTCCATTTTTGCCTAGCTCAATGAAAAAAGCACACCTCCTCTACTTTAGACACATCACTAAAGCTTGTGTTCGTCTCATTGACTTTGTGTGCAGAAGTTAGATACTCTGTCTAAACCAGAAGCATACACTTCAGGCAGCCAATTCTTCCTACTGTAACATAGGTATTTGACATTAAACATTATTTGAAGTCAACCACCAGGAAAACATCCTGAAGATTATGTTTATGGAGCCTAGAACAGATTAGACAACTGTCTGACAGCCAATGCACAGCAAGATGATTCCTTCTCTCACCTCTTATCATACAGATATATTTGATACACAGAACTTTATCTATAACCATGATACACAGTTAAGAAACTTTACATTTTCCTGTTAGTTTCATATATGATAAAGTCCTCATGACTAAAACAGGACGAGCATGTTCTGCTGGGAGTTCCTAATTTTGTTCTTTCATTAGTTCTGCTGATGGTTGAATAAAGATGATGCAGGATCCGTTGGTAAGAAATTCAGTATACACAGTTTCGGCTAAACTTCAGGTATTTTCTACCTTCCATTCAATTAATTTTATCCCTCATTTTTTTATTTATTATTATTATTATTATTACAAACATTGTCATCTCTGTGTTACTTTGAAAACTCTGTGCATGGTATTTTCCTTGAAGCAAAATCACATTCCAGTGAACAAGTTACAAGTTCATGCATTTTCACCTTTTACACTTTACAAACACAGAAGTGATAGATTTGTGGAAAAACAGTACTGTGTTAGAAATGTATGGTTATTTTGCCTCTGTCTCTCAATTTGACAGAAAACATGTGCTGTGACTTCTTTGACACAATGAGTACTATTAATGAATGACTTTTTAGCACAACCCATGAAACACTACTGACTCTATGCGCAGATGCAGACCAGTGATGAGTCATATCCCTCAGCTGGAGAGGGACGTTTTATAAGGGCTTGTACTGATAGGACAAGGCGGACTGGCTTTCCAATGAAAAAGGGTAGATGTAGATAAAAGGAAGATCGTCTGCACTATGAGGATAGTGAGGCACTGGAACAGATTGCTCAGAGGAGCTGTGGATGCCCCATCCCTGGAAGTGATCAAAGCCAGGTTGGATGGGGCTTTCAGCAACCTGGCTTAGTGGATTGGAAGTAGATGATCCCAACCTAAACCATTCTATGATTATCATATTTTTTAGCACACTCTAATTTTTCACGTATTTCTCTTACCATGTAGCCCACACATACAGCAATACACTGACTGTACGATATACACCACATGAATTTCTAATTAGTTGAAAGAAGAAAACAGGAGAAAGTAAGCAAATACACTAGCACCCGTTGTAATGAGAAGTTTTACAAGTATGATTTAATGACAAACTATTATGTCTCAGTACATTTCCGAGACCTCTTATTCCTGTTCTCCCCTGCTTGAAAATGTGTCCTCTTGTAAAAGTATCTCCTACACTTTTCCTCTTTTGCACATGGCTTTCTCAGTCTCCTGACTAATTCTCAAATATTTCTCGAAGTGCACACCACTAGCTTGTCCTGTTCTCTGAATCATAATTCTTTCCCTGTAGATCTTTTCTTCTACCTGCCAATTTGTTTCTAGCTTCCCTTTCTGTCATTAGGTATCTATGTAAAACATATAAGGACATATGCCCATCAATTCAATATATGTCAAATTGATTTGTTTTGTGAAACATTTCTAGTATTCTCTCCCTGCACACCCCAAACATTGAATCACAGAATCATAGAATAGTTAGGGTTGGAAAGGACCTTAAGATCATCTAGTTCCAACCCCCCTGCCGTGGGCAGGACACCTCCCACTAAACCATGCCACCCAAGGCTCTGTCCATCTTCTGGTTTTCCTTTTATCATATCCATACAGGGTAATATTGCAGAAGAACTGATCAATTTTTTCCTGCCCTCGGTCAGCTGATTTAGGTCAGGATTGGGGAAAAAAAAAACAAAACAAACCAAGGCACTTTCTCACATGGCAGGAGCTACAGCTTCCTGTGTGCTTCTATTATATCAACTTAAAAAATCTCACTAATAAACCAAACAGAGATATCTACCACAAACTAATGCAGCCAATTAATAGGACAGATGGAGGTCAGGGGAGACAATTAAATCCCTTTGACAGAGGAGTTTATTCTACCTCATATTGGAGACATGTCAGCATTTCCTGTCTGATCTGACTTACACTTTTATTCTTCAGAATAATTCCTTACATAATGCTTTCTTTGGTATGAAAGAGAAAGATCCACTGTCAAAAGACCTTGCATAAAATTGTTTATTTTTAAAGTGGTGGGTATTGCAGTATGTTTTAGCAACAGTATTTTTACTGATTTCTAGAACAAGAAAACCAAATATTCTTTTTTTGTTTAGGTTAGACAGCTGCTACTCTCTTTGAAGTCTGCCCCTGAAAAGGATAGCTATCACCTTGGCAAGCTGCTAACCACCTTCTGTTTGGAATTTGATTTTGCTTCTCCTTTTGCATATTCCCATAGGAGGTAACCATTTAGGAGTCCTGATTGATTACTCTTCTGGCTCCAATTTCCTGGGATATTGAAATCTTCTAACAATTTCAGCATATTTGCAACAATTATGTTTCCTGAATTCTTGCACCAAGGTAGCTGTGTTTCTGGATGCCACATCTGCACTACTAATACTAAAACTGTAAGAGCTGTTTTCATATTCTGGCAATACTGATTATATATTTCATATTTTAAACAAAAAGTATCGCACTACTCTGAATTATTTCTTCTTTTTTTTTTTTTTTCCTGATTTCCTGCCTATACATTTCAAATGCAAAACCATAAATAACCATAGGTAAAAATTGCTCAGCTGAGGATATAAATTCTCCATGAGGTAATTTTTTACAAAAAAACTGTGCATCAGATGAATCCGAGACTGCTTTCAGCTACAGGTCATTTGGGGGAAAAAAAAGTATGATGCTACAGTCCAGCACATCACAATCAAAAAAGCATGAAAGTTCTGACAACACTTAAATTACTTTTTCTTTTTTTTAATTAACTCATGCTGTGGTAGTATTTCAAAGTTAACAAGCTCATAATCCTGTTGCACTATTACTATTCTAGTATTTAAAAGCACTAAGTCCACAATCTAAAAGACAACTCAGCTGAAAAGACAGGGATTTTTCTAGTGATATTGCTGTGATTGCTCATTTCCAGATCCAATTTCCACAATGCAAATTCCAGTGCATTAGTTTTCTTTTACAAGCTCATCTATTGAAAACTCTCATTACTTAATTTCTGCACTATCATCAGAGCTTTGTCATTCAGATATGTGTCCTTTAATGAATTCTATTCTACATTAATTTACAGTTTACGCTGAAAATAGTATCTGAATTTCTTATACCCTTATGTAGCTTATTATCTGTTTAAACTTTTGATTTTAGTTTTGATGGCTTCTACATGTACAGAAAACGGATTCTTGTTCTGTCATTAGTTAACTTTGAATTGTAGCCTCCCACCTTTGCACTCAATCCACTTTGTTTCACTAATACTTAATAATAAAATCTGAATTTACAATTACTTCAGTAGCCTCTAAAATATTTATTTCCATTTAATTTCATCAAGTAAAGTATATTTCTTGCAACCACTTTCCTTTAAATAGAACTGTAGCAACAATAGATGCTTTCAGTCTCTAATTATCCATCCTCTAGCTTTTCAACTTACTGATCATCATTACACAAACTTGTAATATAGCTCTGTGTTTGTTTTTTTTTTTTTTTTTGTCCTTTTTGATACTTCCAGGTAATGAAAGTGAAAGGCACGTACAGCTATTTTAAATCCACTGGGAGAAAAATTGAACTGCTCTTAAATAAAGACCAGGAGCAAAGATTTGTTTTGTTTGGAAGAGAACTCTGGGGGTCATTTGGTCCAGCCCCTGAAGACTGTTGCCCAGTACCACATCCAGATTGCTTTTGAGCATCTCCAAGGAGGGAGACTCCACAACAGTAAGACAGCAGATCCTGATGCTCACACACACACAAAAGAAGACCCAAATAACCAAATAGTATGTAACACTGTTACCCAGATAAATTACTATTTTTTTTAAGTGAATATATTGAAAACATTGGGACATATGCAATAAATTGTATTTTTCACTCACAATTGGCATATCATAATTACAAACAATATTCACATGAATATTTTCACTAACAATAGATTTCCAATCAATTTGTTAAATACATGTTATTTTCTTACAAGAATTCAATTATCAGATGCTTATTAAAATAAAATGCCATTTAAACAAGCCAATCAACTATCATTCAAATGAAGAAAGAATTATAATTCCCCAAGGATAATTGGTGTTTTCAAAAGAAAATTATATAGAAATGCAGCATCTGAAATAAATCCCTTGAAAACTGAATTACAACTAAATTAATTTATGATCAGTTTATGCTCTGATGTGACTTTAATTAGCATGCACTGCAGAACAGAAAAATTTCTTCAGAAATTTTGTTATGTTTATAGGTTTTCCAATTTTAGTCATTATCCTAATACACCTTCATAATTCTGTCAGAAGTCTTGAATTTGTGGTGGGAGGTGATTGTGTATTTTAATACCTTGTAATCAAGTACTTGGATCAGAATAACAATAATTTCATATGTACAGGTAACTTAATTCCCACAAAGAATTTTGGCAATGTATACACACTCACCTTGCAAAAAGTATCCCAGTGTAAAAGGATGAGCATGCTATGTATAAATACGATGAACATGTTTTTCTATGCAGTGAAAATTAAGTAGTAACATTAACTGGAAATTAGCTATAGCAATACTTGCATTACTTATTACAAAGTAGGTATGCTTTATTTGCCTACTAATGTGTTATAACTGGGAGCTCTTTCCATCCTTTTATTGAATTTACATTTCAGGTCATTCTACATGCATGTATACCTTTTTTGGAAAGATGAATGACAAATGGGAAAAGAGTTATTTCTTAACAGTTTACACAAGGCTTTGCATATTTTACATTGAAAAATGTGATTAATAGAAGTAGCTACAACGAAAGAAGGGAACTGAGATTACTGAAACACTTCATCATGAAATATTACTGAATTATGGTCTTTGCCAGGACTCTTGTACTGGAACTTTATACACAAAAGACATGTCCCTGCCCATGGCAGGGGGTTGGAACTAGATGATCTTAAGTTCCTCTCCAACCCTAACTATTCTATAATGCTGATAAATCTTCAAGGCTGTCTACTAGGCATCCAAATACATGTCTTCTAGTCTAACATCCTATTTTGGTAACATTATGCAAGAGTCAACTAACTCAGCATAGCAGTTTGATTGATCATCATTCATAGATAATTTTGAAGGATTTGCATCTCATGTTTATGAACTGAGTTCATGACATGTCTACCCATAAGAGGAATCACAGTGTTATGACACAGTATAGGAAATATCACCTACGTACCTTTAACACAAAGCACAAAGCCTCAAATGATGAACGCAACACAGATTTTCAGTACAATTAACTCCACGGGCTGCGATCTACATTAGAATTAAATGCGTGACTTTGTTCCAGATAAAAGGGCTTTATATCCACCATGGAGAGGCAAAACCCGATTTTAACAGGGATTTGGTTGCAGATTATTAATTTCTTACAGTAAAAAAAAAAATGCAGAATTTCAAGATTACAGCTAAGCACCTATTTTGTCGGACATTTGCTAAAGTCATACTAAAACATAAATAATTTAGCTGGTTTTGCTAACGTTCTGTGAATAATTGTATAAGCTTTAAATCCATGTTGATGCTGTGAGCACAGACAGGCAAATCTCCGTAACTATTACTGAAGCTGCAACCAGGTGAAAAAGAAAATACTATTAGCTCATAGCCATTTGAAAGAAGTAGAGGCTACAATGCCTGAAAACAGACAGAATCTAAATTTTACCTGGCCGGAGTAGTTTTACCTATACACAAATCATTCTAGACATTTTCAAGTAGTGGGTAACAGCATCACTGTATTTGTGCTGTGTTTCCTTTCTTTCACTTTTTCCTTGGGAAGGAACAGTGGAATGCAGAGCAGTACATATGAAAGAAGATGTGCTAATTAATGAAACTTGTAGAAAGTATATTTTAGACACTTTTGGCTTCCATATATAAGATCGATAAAATAACGTTATATGCATGCATTTTGTGAACAATGTAAATAGAAAATCAAAACAAAATACTGCTCTACAGTGTACAGTACTAGATATGTGGGTCTAATCTGGCATGCAGCTGAAGCTAAATGCATTTTACATTCACATAAACAAGCAAATACATTTAGTTTGAACTAGATGATCTTAAGATCCTTTCCAACCCTAACTATTCTATGATTCTATGGTTTACCTTCAGAATGAAAAAGTGATTTTCAGTCCAAAGACATTTCTACAAGCAGTTTGGCTTCCTGCTGGCAAAAGCATTTTATTTTTTATTTTGAAAAAGAAAGAAATATGTCATCATCTTCCCTAGTCACTCAACGGCTGTATTAATTTGTTTTCATGGCAGTGATTAGCATAATTGTAGTGGATTACTTGCATTTGGCACAGAATATAAATAATTCAGTATTTTTATCATTGAAGAGCTAGAGAATGATAATATCAGTTAGGCTGGAAAAGACCTTTAAGACCACTGAGACCAACCATAAACTAACACCCAGCTCACTACAACCTCCTTTCAGGTAGCTGCAGAGAACAAGGTCTCACATGAGCCTCCTTTTCTCCAGCCTAAGCAACACCAGCTCCCTCACCCACTCCTCATAAGACATACTCTAGATCCTTCACCAGCTTCATTGCTCTTCTTTAGACACTGTGATGCATATTTTTCCCAAGCTATGCAATACTAGGATATTTATGGACACTGTCGTGGTTTAAACCCAGTTGGCAAATCAGCCACACACGCACTCACTTCCCCCCTTTCCTCTCCTCTGTTCCCAGAGGGATGGGAAGGAGAATCGAAAGAATGCAACTCCCATGGGTTGAAGTAAGAACTCTCCAGTAACTAAGGTGTAACACAAACGACTACTAATAATGATAAGGGAAATAACAAGCGAAGAGAATACAACCGCTCACCAACCGCCAACCAATACCCACCCCGGCCCAAGCAGTGATCTAGCCCTTTCCAGGTAACTGGCCCAGTTTATAGAGTGGGCATGACATGCTGTGGTATGGAATACCTCTTTGGCTAGTTTGGATCAGGTGTCCTGTCTCTGCTTCCTCCCGGCTTCCCCTCCTCCCTGTCAGAGCACGAGACTCAGAAAGTCCTTGGTCAGACTAAACATTACTGAGCAGCAACTAAAAACATCGGCAGTATAAGCACTGTTCCCAGGACGAAAGTCAAAAACACAGTGCACTGCACCAGCTGCTAAGAAGGAGAAAAATGACTGCTACTGTTGAACCCAGGACAGATACTTAAGTCAACTTCTCAAAAACAAAACCCAGACTATTTTGCTATCCTCCAGCTTTCTCTGCAACACCAGCATTCACAAATTCATTCCCAGAGGTACATAACAACTGTGTCTTATTTTGTCAGCATTCATTTAATCTGTTAAGACTAAAACGTCTGAAGAACTCTTCAGTCCTCTGCCTTCCATGCACTTCTACAGGACTGAGGTTAAACCCAAAAAATCCTGAGTATGGAACACAAGATTCAAATTCAGAATGGTATTCAAATAGTCTGCATGTGACTTACTACTTAACCTCAGAACTGCATGAACTCTTTTGCATTCTAATGCTCTCTGAGGTCTAGAGCTACAGTAATTTCCAGGTAAACTTTTAGATGCAACACTCAAATGCCTGTAAATATTCTAGGCACCCAAAGAGCTCACTGAAACCACGTTTTTCTCTAGAAATACAAAAATACACTTCTGTACCTCCCCAGATGCCCAGAATCTCACAGGTTTGTTCTCAGGTCAAAAGCTAAGGGCAACTTTCAGTTCTGGGGAGTAGACAGCCAATTTTTTTGCTAAATGAAGTAGTCTACTGGTGAGCTAGGTGTCTATCAAATCAATACAATCTAGACATTTTACGTAGTGCAACCTAGAAACATATCTATCCAGAAGGCTAGCAGATATGACATAGTTCTTATGAGATACCCAGGCCCCCTGCAGTATTGCTGGAAGTTTTATTCCTGAAACTATACTAGAAGCCTGGTTTTAGGAACCCAAATCTCTCTCAAAGAACTGAAAATCTTAATTCTCCTAATCTGCTCTTTGATAAATAACCTTGCACTGCAAGTTGCATATACATCCGTGGAATTAGCTGAAAATAGCCAAAACAAGAGCATTATTCAAAAAGATTTCACCTCTATATAATTTCTTAAAAATTCAGAAGAAAATAAAAATATGTTTGTGATTCTATCATTATTGATTTTCCATTTTTTTGTCCCAAAATTCCAGTTCCAATGATAAGGCACCTATAATGCTATACGTGTTTTAAAACTGATCAATTACATATGTACTAATATTGGGGATTGTCATGACCAAGGTGTAAGACCTTGCACTTGTCTTTGTTCAACTTCATGAGGTTTTCATGATCCCACTTCTCAAATTAGTCAAGGTTCCCCCACATGGCATCCCTTCCCACCAGCAAATGACCTGTATCACTCATCTTGGTGTCTGATCACAGTGGTGTCTGCCAGACCACAGACTGGTTTCCACCAGTAATCAGTGTAGCCCATGGTTTAGTAATCTACATTATATCCTGTAATAAAAAAAGATTACAGGATATGGTTGTCTCCTATTCTAGAAGCTCAAGTTCGTGATCCCAGAATCATCTTTCGTCAGTTGTTTGTAGAAGCAAAACGAACTGCAGTATGCAGAGCTCATATTAAGTCATGGGACTCCAGGAGGATACAAGATCTTGCTATCACACAGCACTACTCCTTTTACATAAATACCAAGGAAAGTGGCTGCTGAATGGCTGATGGGAAAGTAAAGGAATATTTAGTAAAATATAAGGATGGTCTTCCCCTGCCATACTGCTGAGCTATCCAAACAAAAAAAACATTACAGTCTTGAGGCTAGTAATGAAGATGAGGTGTGTTTTCAACCTTGATAGGGTGAGGACAACTGCATACATGTAATTCATTTACACTGCAAGCTTATGTTCAAAAGTTTCTTGGATAAAACAACACTGAGGATTTTTGAACTTCTTTTTTTTTTAAAGTTCCCTGTAGAAACTAGTATGACCCTGCTACTTATTGTTCAGTACTGTAGATTTAACTTATGAGTCACAAAATATTTTCAAGTTCAAGCATTTCAGAGTAGTAAAATCTGCATTCCAGATCTTTGAACTGAACATGACTCAACTTTAAAAAAAACCTCTAAACAATCAAATGACCTGCCTATACAAAACAGTGTGATCATTTCCTATTTCACTTTCACTTGCGTGCTCACCATGTTATGATTCAGTGAACTTCTATTAGCCATGCAGTTTGTAGAACATTCAACTTACACAATTTTAACAGTTCTTCATTACTGTTCTACAATGCTTTATGTAATATAATCTTCAGATTAATTTCCTGAAAAATCAATGGTATCTGTGTAATTGCTACTGGAGGAGGGGAACCTCAATCTACCCCACTCCTATCAGTCTGGTGCTGGTTCCAGCAGCAGATGCTCAGAGCCTGGAGACGGGTCACAGGTCAGAGGAGCACACCTGAGCAGAAAAGCACAAAGGAATTCCAGCCACTCCAGCCAGTAAGTCAGCTTGGCTTCCTCAGGGGCCAACTTAAACGTCTCTATGCAAATACACATAGCATGGAGAATAAATGAAAGGAGTGAAAGACATTCGCATGCCTTCTGTGCTATGATCTTACTGGCATCACGGAGACATGGAGGGATGGCTCCTATGACTGGAGTGTTGGACTGGAAGTACACAAGCTCTTCAGTAAGGACATGCAGGACTTGAATTGTCTATTTAATTGATGGATTCCCATGCTAAAATTATGTTAATGCTTCACCAAGACAGAAAAAATGTGGGGAGTATTTTTTTTTTTTTCCATCTAAGAGTGTAAAATACAGTCAGAAGCCACAAAGAAATCTAGAAATAAGAGCTGAAGGCACTGCTTAACCAGAGGTTGCACTGCTCAGCTGAGTGCAGTTCCATTTACAGTCATAAACCCTGACAACAGGAGGCAAAGCAAAGACTCTGATCTACAACACTGAATCCCAAGAGCTGAAAAGTAGGCTGAGAAGAGCTGACAGCTCTAAGAATATTAGTTATATTGTGCCCTGATTTCTTCAGAGAATTAAGAGCTGATCCATTTCCTAAAACTTCCAAGACTAGAGCTGGAACGATTTATTCTTGCTTTCTAATTTGAAGGCTTTGTTATTCCTTCACATTTGTTATCATAAATGATACAAGACAGAAGGCTTGATTAGAGTCTAAGAACATGATCAGGAATCCGACAGTATGTGGCTACATCAAAGAAGCTACATAGCACCTCACAGACTACCACAGGCTTCCATCTGCCAACTCAGCTGTCAGGTTGGGATTTTAGAATGAAATCTCACCATTTAAACTAGCTTACACCTGTGATGCAAGATGAAAATCTGAGGACAAAGCATGGGCCATTTATTTTCTTTCATTGCTGTTGCTATATTGTGTATTGCCAGCAATCACTTTTTGCACACTCTATAGACTGCAGTTTTCTCTTTGTGAGAAAACATTAGTGGATGTAGAATTTTAGCTGCAGTTCTGGGTAAGAATGGTTGTAAGAAAAAAAGGTAACAGTGATCAATGTATGAGGAATTCTTTCTCTCTCTCTCTTTAATACAAGAGCACAATATAGCAAAATCTGCCCAAGCTACTGTATTTATCTGAACCAACTGTATCTATTTGAACCAATGCTGGTAATTATACACACTCTCACGGATCTTCCATTAACCCAAATGGATTCCTGTTGTCCACAAGTTTGGCTTGGGTTGCGTATTTTCCTGAAAGCCTTCAGATCCATTTCAGTTTGTCTCCTGAAAAACTCCTCATAGGAATATAACCTTCTTCTAGACAAAATAGTAAATACCTTCACATATACTGCCATATTTCTGTTCATGTATTTTTGAGTACCGTCCGGTTGGTAGTTGAACATGCATATTTGCGGCTTACATATACTTCAGAAAATTAACAAGCAGAGAAGCTGAAAAAAATTTGACTCAAGACTTACAACTTCATTTTCTACTCTCCTGTTTTTTTAACATATAGTCCAATTATCGCTTCACATGAAAAAGAAAATTTTCAAAAAGCACAGCTGGCTTCTGATGCCCATGAACTTGCAGCAGGAGTTAAAAGACAGACATCAATATACTCTATCACACTTGTCTGTTTTAATGTTTGCTTCCTTTTCTCCCCTTCTCCCTGAATTTCCCTCAGTGCCTTATGAAGAACAAAACGCTGAGAAAACAGTGAAAACTAAAATCACACCATCCCTCACTTTACCCTTCAGACCCTGCCCCGTGATTTATCTCAGTGTGCTGTGACAGATCCTGAGATGAGAACTTCCCTTCCTGGGACATGGCTGTGGCTAATTCTAGTGCAAGACAATGTAAATCTAACACAATTTATTAGTTCCAAAGAAATTGCGTTATTATTTTAACTTTGACTTCAGCTTTGTACTCTTCATATCGGCCTTGTTTACTTCATATCAATTACTTGTTTTTTTTCCTGAAAAAAGTATGTTTTCTGAGGAGAGTATATAGCTATATCTAAAGCGTTGTATTCACGCATATGTGTACTTCTCACTATAGCAACCCGTAAGAGCTCAGCTGTGATCACGATCAGTGTGGATGCTGAACTATTAAACAGAATCCTGTTTATAAAGTGGTTTTTATTCAATTACATTTAAATTGCTACAAATAGGAATAAACATGGTTCAGTGATGTAAAAATCATGGGAGTTTTCAAAGCTGTTATGCTCTTTGTCTGATTTTTACACTTTGCATAATGGTACCCTCAGATCTCATAACTAACCCGTCATACTTCGAATTATAGGTTATTTAAAACTTTATTATCATATATTACTATTCCTTCTCCTTGAATTTAGGACCCAATGATTACACAGAATTGAAATGTCATTATACTGCAGCTAGCATGACGGTTACAGAACAAGTCACATCTGCTTCAAAGCTCACAGATCATATAAAGTGAGAAGGAAGACTATACAACAGAGAAACTTTTCTAGCCATTTGTACATGTCTTTCCCTTTTCATTAATCAGTGTGTCAGGCACAGTGTGAAAGAATGGCAATTAGATTAATCTGTTTTATAAACAGGATATGTTCTGTGCATAGATTTCTAAATGAAAGACTTGTCACGTTTTTGCAAACTGAAAGACCATCAGCTCTATCTGATGCAGTGCAGCCTGGAAACCCCAAGCCTTACAGAGAAGCAGTGTCACAATACCTAGGTCTAATTCCATGTCATTTAACTACAAACTGATTCACATTGATACAGAGCTTAGAAATAATAAAAATTCATGCTTATCATGAATAAAAACATAAACAGCACTAATGTTCAGCAAGGATTGTATTCCATGTCGCATTGTATAAACATATGGCAAACAAGCATTTTAACTGCAGGTATATATTGCAAAGATGTATTTCAAACATATTTAAGAACACCCGCAGCAGAGACTTGTTCTCATTTCTTTTATATTGTTTTAACAGCAAACAGAATTGTTCTGAACATAGTGTAAGTACTTACCACTGTGTTGTATTTTTGAGAAGGCTTCAGTACTCTCCCATAGGAGGCAGCATGATGTCATTTTACTTACAGCAGAAGTTTTTCCTGTTAGGAATAAATACATAGTGCTTTTCAGTAAATGAATGAGAAAAACGCATGCTTGTAAGTCACAAAAGGTGAAAGAATTGACTTATTAGTCACCTGCAATGCTGGTTTTCAAGATTAAGGAAAGAAAAATCATAACACTGATACCTGGACAATAAATACATTGATCATAGTGCACTGACTTCTGTCATACAAATTATTTGCAATATTTTTATATTAGTTTGCCGATTGATCAGTGCCATAAAACTAGAAATCTCTTAAACCTATATACCACAAAAATATACATTTGGGGGAGAACCTAAGGCAAGCACTTCAAAATAAGAAAAAAAAAAACCAACACTGCAAAACCCTTGGGTTTTAAATACTTATGTTATAAATATTCCCTTTTTAAAGCAATTTGACCATTCTTTCCTATGGGTAATTCAAAACTGTAGTTAATTCTTCAAATGACATTTCAATGGACAGGCTATTTGCCAATCACCTATCCATTTTAGATAGACTATATAGATAGGCTGGATAGCAGTATTTACCAGTAGTCTCTACTCTCAGAACTATCATGAGATATTGCAATTTACAACTCAGACCTAAATGTTGTTAAGAAAGTTATTTCAGGTAATTTGCTTAGGTTCCAATACTGTATTAGTTGAAATACTTCTCTTTCTTCAAAGGCCAGCAGAATTGATTTTACAGCATTCATAGCTACGCAGGGGAATTCATGCAGTGATTGCGCATTTGTTTCTGTATCTCTCTTAAAGTACCAAGGCACTTCACATAATTTATTCTTATTTTCAATAAATTAATCATCACAAAGAAGAACTCTGTGTGAAAAATACCATTTCAAAAATAATTACAGGAGCAAGGGTGAGGCAGTCAAGTATTCCTATTAGCTTTCTAATATGTCAAGCACCCTCAGTTTCTGAAAAATCACACAATGCATTTGGTCACAGTATAGTCCCTATTAACACTGTAGAAACACTTCTGCAATAAACCGGCAAGTATGTTCCACAAACTTATATGGCTTTCAGGGTCCATCAGCATCTTATTCATCAGCAGGAACAGACATCACTTCCAGATAACAGATGAAGTATGGACTATCATCACTAACAATGTAACTATACACATGCATGCATAACAAACACATTCTGTATATTTATACTGTATATTAAGAAATTAATCAGGTTTTCGCAATAAGAATCTTAAGAAGCATGGCAGTGGGTTTCCATATTATATTTCAGAAAATTTTCCCATACAATTTAAAGAAAAATCATCAGATTTTAGCCTGCGATTTTGACCAAAATAAATGTAAAATTACTTACTGCAATGGTGTAACTTACTTGCTACTGGCAGATTCTGAAATCTTAATCACAATGAATAACTTTCTCATAAATGTTTTGACTCACTAAGGCAAAACCACTACCTGTAAGTGCAATTCATCCAAACAAACAGCTGCAAACACAGTCCCCAGTTCTGTGTAATGTCAATGACTATAAACTGGAAATAAATACCAGGAAATGCCTATCTGAATGCATGTCTGAAACATACAAGTTCAGGGATACAGAAGCAAAGCAAATCCTTATGAATAAAGAACGTGTGAAACACTCTAGCTAAACTGTGAGAGTGTCCATCTGGACACTTGCTGCAGGGGAAGCCTGGCAACACTACAACTTTTCATACACACCCGTTGAGGAATCAGATGTTGAAGTTTAGGGCAATCTTTACTCCAAGCTACGGTAGCGTCTTAAATCTCTCCACATGACAGTGGCACTTTTACTGGAGATTTCACTGCTCACGTAGACTTTGACAGCCATTCCCATTCTCCAACAGTAGTGGGTGATTAAACCTAGGATATAAGAAATAAGGAAGGATTTAAGGAATGGCTGGACAGTGAAAATCCACTAAGGCTGATACAGCTTCCCCTCTCAGTTATCTTAAACTTGCACTTCTTTATTTCAGTAGCCTTTATAACTTCATTCCTGCTATAGGAACAGAATAAGACTCATCTTGGCTTTACTGGCAGACAGGGATTGCATATACTTTCTGACCATAGCATCAAAATAGTCTCTATCTTTAAAGCATAAAAATTAATTAAGAAAGTGCTATTTGCGAACTATGCTTTCCAAGTTTATATTTTACATATATATTTATCCCTCTCGCCCTCAGTCTGTCATATGGATCTTCTAATTATCCTTTCCAAAATGATTTTAATTATGGATGACTATAGTTTTGACTTTATATATTCTAGTAAACCAGTGTCTTGTCCATTTCCAGATCATGCTTAGACTTTCTCTCTGTAATAGTCAAATTATTCTCAGAAGAAAAACAACAACAAAAAAAAACCCAACAAAAAACCAAAACAAACAAACAAACAAACCCAAAAAACAACTCCTGCAAATACTGCACTCCCTTGTATCAGGAAACATGGCCACACATGTTAAAGACTAGCAGTCAAATTCTAAGACAATATATGGATATTGCCTACATATACATTACATCGTTTTATCTGCATATTAGTGACAACCGATTTCCTCATAGTTGTAAAATTTTATTAAAAATATTGAGGGAATCTGGCAGTCCTTCTAAGCACATTTCCCTGAAGTTTAAAACACGCCTTCTCACCAGTCCATGGACTCATATGTAATTTAAATCTTGCAGTGTTACGATGACCCTAGTTCTAATGTTACTCAGTTTAAGCTTACTCAATTGACTCATTTCACATAATTACCGCAACAGTCTCTTATTTTATGGGTGATAAAACAACAAGAAACTAATAATGACACAGTTATCTAAGTCTTTACCTGAGAAATAAAATCTGTCTCACAGATGCTTTGCTTTGAACTTGATGACCTACTCTTTCCAACTATCCCCCTCTGACAGCTCTTGTCAATACCCAGATACAGGCAGTATCTGTTTATTCTTAAACGCTTAATTTTATTCATCAAAACGACTGGATTATTTTAATTAACTTCAATTTAGGCAGACAGGTTCATTAAGTCTCTGAGAAAATGTGTCCTTTTAAACACGAACTTAGCACCTTTAAATCTGCATCTTTTACAGTGTTTACATACTTTCCCCCATTGATTCAGTTTCATATCAAGTTCTTTCTTTTGAACATATTAAAAATAATCTCTCCCCACTGCTAAATTCAAGAATTTCATACTCAGCAACATGTTCAGTAGAAAAAAAAAATTCAAATCTTTTGAACTATAATAGAAAATCACTGATTAAACAGTGGATAAATGTATTTGGGCAGTTCTACGATACTCTCTCAGCACCAAAAGCCCAGAAGGCAGAGTATCAGATAAGGAAATGATGCTATTTCAACTTAATTGCCTGGACAGAATGGGAGGAGGCTTACCTTAAGAAGACAAAAGCCAGCTAGAGGTAGATCCCACAGCAGGAAATGGACACAGCCCAAGTGGAAAAGTATCACAGATGCACAAATGAAATCAACTTTTTCCCTAATTTAGGTATTTGAAAGCTAAAAAACTAAACCTAACCTCAGGCTTCCTTTGTATTTAGTGGGGAAAAAAACAGGCATCCCAAACTGCAGAAGGCTTATACATCTCCATGAGACAAAGACTGTGGGTTTTACGCAAGGAAACAAACAACCCACGCTTCACATATATCAACTGAGGCTACGTTGACTTACAGATAGCTAAGAAATGAGTGGTGGTATCTTATCTTTTTTACATAAAGCAAATATAATTAAGTATCAAATAAGCAAAGGCAGTAAAAAGTAACTTCTTTGCTAAATGTGCAGTAACTCTGCCTAGACTCCCATTTTTGGGGACACATTTTTCAACTTTAATCAAAAGCAGCACACCATAAGGAGACAGAAAACCTCTCATCCACACACTCCCTTTAAATATATTTTCCGAGTGTTATTCCTTGTCTTCAAGCAAATCACAAAGATGATGGAACCCATCTTTCTTCTTTCTCCCTCTGATATAGTAGTCTCCTCAAGATTTCCTGCTCCTCTCTTTCTGCTTTAAAGAGTTAAACCCATGAACCTACCTGCACCTTTGGTCTTGATTCCACCCTGTCCCATAAGGATCCCTTTGTGGCAGCATACTCAGAGAAATGAGGAAAAAAGAGACTGACACTCTTCTGAAGTCAGAGGTGAGGCACTGTGTCCTCAGCCACAATTAACTACAATATCCAACAGAACAGGTGGGTGGCTTCACAGAGAAACTACAAGAGAAAGAAAGAATAGGAATGTGTGACTCTGGCAAAGGTCTGCAAGGTCAGGAAAAACCCTGAGCAGAGACCTGAGATGAGCAGAGAAAGCAATCAGAACATCCTAACACAAATGACAACCAGAGACTGCTCTCCAGAGAAAACAGGCTTTTACCAAACATACAGCTGCAGAAGCAGAAGAATGATAACACAGAAACAGAAAGGCTGAGGCCATCTCCACAGGACGCAGACCAGGGAAGAGGAATGAAGCTGTAATGTGTGGTGTCAGCTAGGACCAAGGATGTGAATCTGAAGGAGTCCCTATTTTTACTAACATCTCCTGGAAAATCTTCTTGCCTTGGAAAGTATTTAGATATGAAATCTTTGCTTGTAAGACTGGCAAAACACAGGTCAATTTCTTCTGTGGTCCACATCAGAACCACCATGAAGTACTTGTCAAAACAAAGATATCATGTGTGACACAACAGATAAAAAACTCATCATCAGATGAATAAGGATAAATATTTGAATAGCATATAATACTCATTTCATTAGAAAATATGAAGATTTTTTTTTGTAACGCCAAAAAATGGAAATATAAAGGATGAAAGGATTACAATACGAATATAGCAAGATTCCAAACAAACCTAATAATTAATACTATAGGTCAGAAACCTGAAAAGCTCCAGAA
>JAOEHY010015174.1:0-19138 GCA_025447955.1 Psilopsiagon aurifrons
TCAGAGCATTTGCCAGTAAAGACTGAGGCAAAGAAGTCATTAAGAACCTCAGCCTTCTCCAAATCCAGGGTAGCCAGCTCTCCTGATAGCTTCCGATGCACAAAAGAGTGACAAAATGAACGTGCACATCATGGTAATATGTTCACAGCTGAAGCAAGCTGCTGCATTATTGCGGCCAATTCTTGTGTTCAGTGAATGGTCGCTAGATGGCATTCTTTGGGTACAGAATTCAAGGGGAAAATCATCTCTAGTGTTGAATCTGTGTTCATGTGGATTTCAGTCCACCGTTATTTCTGTCTGAATATGAAAACTTCACAAAGGATGTGTTAGGGCAGTAGGAGGGGGGGAAAGGAAGCATTTTGCTGTACTGTGTTCTTTCAGAGGCTGCACTTTCTAAGCAGTGTAGTTTATCTTGAGCTCTGTTAATATTGTCTAAATATTTGTATACTTTGAATACTTTTCTGGTGAGTATGTATGGAAATATGATTTTAGATTATAGATTAATGCAGATCTATGAATCTGTTCTGTGTTTTGCTCACAGACCTTAAGGAAAATAATCTGTCACCGTGAAATGTCCCAGATATGATCACATCTTGAAAGTGCTTGAAACTGAAAGCAAGTAATCAACAACACTTTGGGGAACAGAACTGCAGGAAAACCCTGGCAATCAGAGGATGAGTGCAGATACTTACTTGTATTGTCTCTTTTACGGCTGGGACAAGGCATGCATGTATGATAACCTGCCTCCTGGAGTCTGATCAGAAATTCCATCTAGACCCGAGGACCATTTCTTGATAAAACCTATCAAAAGCATCACAGTATGCAGTAACTAAAAATATATTGTTTGAGTAAGAGCACTAAGTGGCTACATGACTCTTTCCATACCTCCATCAGTGCCATAGTTTAGGATGAATACAGGCAGTCATCGTTGGTTTCTTAGCTGTGTTTAAGATCTGACTCATGTATTTTGTTCTAATTCAAAATGAGAGCTGAAGTATCTCAAGTGGCTATAAACACTGTTCTGTGAGCGCTGCTGAACAGCAGCCGTTTGTTGCAGACAGCATCCTCAGGGCCTGTTGGCCAGTCGTTTTCATTGCCTCAGTGGCACAGAGGGAGGGTTTTCTAAGGTAGAGCAGTTGGGGTTTCATGCTGCCTGTGCTACCTGAATTTTTCACTATAATTGGGGAGATTTTGGGTATTCAGCCTGTTTCAGGTACAGGATTATACATTTGCTGGCTTTCTGTGTGCCATTCTCTAACATGTTCCTGTAACAGCTGTGGAACCATATAGTTTTGAATGAGTTACTAGCACTTATTTCCAGTTTAATAGCAAAACAGCTTGTGCAGCAAAGAAAAATGATGCTCAGCACTAATCCTTAGAAATTTACATACCTTTTTGTGTCTTTATAAATAAGAAAAAGTAAAAGCTGTTGTCAAAAACCTCATTATTTGAAGGTAATGTTAATCCATTTCCTAACTGTATAGAAAGGGGACAGTGACTCAATAGGTGGCACTCTGCTTAAGCCAAAGAAGAAACAGTGTGAGCATAAAGGACTGCCATTTGGATGGAGTAAACTAGTTATTAAATATTTCTATTTCTAAATATCACCTAAAGTCGCTATAGCTTGCATCTGTTATTAGAATCCTCCTAGCTAGCGGTGGTTTCTTTTCTGCATCTTGAGCTGTTCTGTAAAACCGTGATGATAACCCTCTAAATGTATTTGAGGAGCTGTGCTGTACAAAATGAGAAAGAAATAGGTGAGTTCCCATTATATTTTTCCATAATTTGTTCAGATTTGAGCTTAATTCATGGGTATGATTTTATATCCTTCTCTAATGATGAATTCTTCTGAGACATAATTGTAGCAGGTCTAATACATCATTGCTTGGCTTTCTTCTGACCAAGCAGGAGCTCTTTCTGCATCTGTGGTTTATGGCTTCCTCTGGCCCAAAGGCACTTGGGGCCTACTGGTTTCCAGTAACAGCTCCCTTTCCTATGTCCTGCTCTCTCTTCCTCTCACTTACGCTCCTCTCCCATTTAGTCTATTCAGATCTTTAGGCTCTTCCTATAGACTTATTCTCCAAAAAGCTGCTCTGTGTAGCTATAGCTTCTATTTTTTTTTTCCTGTTTTTGCTTCACACACATAAAGGAAGCTCTGTCATCACATTTTACCCAGTGTTTTCATCTAAATCTTTTATAGGGTAATCCTTAGAATAGGAATTGGTGCTTTTCTCTCCCAGGTAAATGGCCTGTGCTGCTTGCCACCTCTTGTGTACTTCCTAGAGGCTAAATCCTTTGTATATGTTCTCCTCTCACCAGCAGAAATGAATGCCTCTACCCGTTTCACTTTCAGCCTGTGGCAAAGGTCGTCTCTCAGGGCTTTGTATTGATGATGCTGTAGCATCTATCAAACAAATGTGTTTCCTTCAGGCTAGTCCTCATCCTCAGCAGTGTGAGGGACCTCTCTCTCATTTCATCCTCTCAGTTGCTAAGGGGGAGACTAGATACTATTTTTCTTCCCTTTGTGATAGATTTGTGTCCCCAAGAGTATATAAACTGAAAACTAATAACACAAAAATACACTCATTAAAAAAAATATAAGCTAAAGCTTTACTGGTATAAAGCAGTGTGCATTCTAAGCATGTTAAATATAATTCCTATTGCCTTCATCCCACTGTGTGCTTGCTTCACTCCCAGCCCCTTTCAAGTAGGCTACAATCACTCCTCCTCTGCATGAAAGGAGTGCACTCATAAAATACATAGCTTAAAATAAAGCTAAAGGAGTTGCTTATTTTCATGTAACACAGAAGATGTGGGCGTTAGAGGCAAAAAGCTCTGATAACTTGCTTAAGCTGCTGAAACAGTGTTGGTGGAGACATGGGAATATCAGGTTTGAGCAGGTTGAAAGGAGATAACGTTTGGGAAAGTTTGGCAGTGAACCTGGCTTGTCCTTTCTCTACATGTTTGGCCAGATGTGGATCTGGGAGAAAAAACGTGGCAAAGATGCACATATTGCCTGGAGATCACTGGGTGGTGTCTGAGGGAGATGAATAAATGTTCAAGGAGAGCCATGTGGGTGGTATAAAAGTGAAAATTCACGTGAACTTTGAGCTCTTGATCCACTGTCTGCCTGCATGTAGCTAAGGTTTGTATTAATAGCTTGTGTAGGGACATGGGAAGGGGATTGTTTGGCTGGGTTTGCCCACATATGGATGGTACATGGGTGATAAATCATGGAAGAGAGAGAGAAACTGTTGTGTCCTGTGAAACCCTCAATAGGAGTAAATGAGCAAACAGCTGTTCAGTAGGATCCTTCCTAATCTCCTGTAGATTGCTATATTGTTTATTTGTGGGGGGTTTTAAATATAAACAATCCAGTGTAATTGTGAGCCTTTCTGTTGGGAGCAGGGAAAAAAAACCCTGAGCTATAAACCAGAACTGTTTCCTTGCCCAGATTTGGATAGATTTGGAACGATTGTTGCCTGATTATCAGGTTATAGCTCTTATATTGCTGGTTCTGCATCAGTGGGGTCTGAATTCCTGCAGGCATCATCTTCTGGAATGAAAAATCCCTTCTTTTTTCATCAATTTAAGTTCCTATTTTTGTAACTCTGTGAGTAGAATCCAGTGTTTCCTATTTTCTTCAGCTACAAGCAGGCACCTAGGAAAGGAATACATGGGTTCTCATTTAAAAAATACTGCAGCTGTTGATAGTACAACTTAAAAATGACCGAGGTATACAGGAAATATTTAGGGAAGGGAAAATGTATATTGTAGGGGAATATTTAGATGAGTTCCTTAAACTTTTGAAAGATACCTGTGTATCTCTTCATCAGGCACTGTAGCAATAGGACAAGGGGGAACGGGTTTAAACTTAAACAGGGGAAGTTCTGGTTAGGTATGAGGAAGAAGTTCTCTACTGTAAGGGTGGTGACTCACTGGAACAGGCTGCCCAAGAAGTGGTAAATGCTCCATCCCTGGCAGTGTTCAAGGCCAGGCTGGAGAGAGCCTTGGGTGGCATGGTTTAGTGTGAGGTGTCCCTGCCCAAGGCAGGGGGTTGGAACTGGATGATCTTCAGGTCCTTTCCAACCCAAATCATTCTATGATTCTAAATTCATTTTATGTGAGGAAGTTCTCTTAAAAGAAATAAATTCAGGTCATGTAAAACACCTCTTCAGGTCAGGTCTCTTGGGCCTTTTAATCCATCATATAGGATCAGTGTGTGGCAAAGACACTGTATTGTAGTTGTCTAACGTAGTTCCGTGTTATTTTGTTATAGTCTTGTTCGCTAGTAATAAATACTTTTTTTTGCATAGTAACATTTCATGACTTTGCATAATTTCCAGGAAACATGGTTAGGGAATTGGAAATAATTAAATGAAAAGAGAGTGGTTGATGGTTCTTCAATCCTTTTTTATTCAACATAAATGCCAACGTAAAATACACCATACTAGTAGCTACTTAATGCTTGTGCAAGATACTGTGCAGTGGGAAAGTAACTCTGCAAATGAGTAACTGGTACAGAAAACTTCTGAGAGACATGTAAGGAAGTGACACAAATTCTTACTCTGTGAAACTATAAAATAGATTGGAGTGTGATATAATCTTATTGCTACTGGGCTCAACTGTGCAGAAATAACACAGTCACCTACTATTATCTTGATAAATGTCTTCGAAATCTTTGGTAATCAAAGGCATATTTTGGGCTTCCCAGTGTCCATAGCCTTGATAAGGGGAAAAATCAGATTCTGAGGTTCTTTGACCCTAGCTGTAGGTATGAACTGCATAACTGGATAAATGTTCAGACAAATCTTGTTTCCAAATAGTTGCATGTCTGTGACAGTAGATGATGTGTTCAGACCATGTAAGAAAATTATGCCTATTACTTTAATAACGGTCACATCTCAAAGGTATGAAGAGTATCAATAGGAAATGTCTATTCTTTTACACAAGGGTCGATCCTCAGAGGGAAATAAAGGCAATTTTCTCCATCTGTGTTGTTGAAGTTTAGGTATTAGCAATGTATGAATTTGAATTGCCTCCTGGATAACAGGTCAGAAATTACTTGCATTTCTGTTTTGATTTACTGCTACATATCTGCAGCAAAACACCAAAATAAAGCCCAAACTCTGAAAAATACTGCACACTGTACAACCTTATCTGGTTGTCCTTGTTTCTCTTATACAATGCTTGCAGCACTGAGATACATGTGAATCATAGGATCAAGGTTGGAAAAGACCTTTAAGGTCTTCAACCATTACCCCAGGACTGCAAAGTCCACCCCTAAACCAGGAAGCCTAATGAGTAGATTTCAGAAGGTGGGTTTTGTCTTATTAATATACCCAGGAGTAGCACTTGGAAGCAAGCTCTGAATATGAAAGGGGGGCTATAGGAAATCTGGAGAGGGACTTTTTACAAGAGTATGTAGGGACAGGACAAGGAGGAATGGCTTTAATCTGGCAGAGGGGAGGTTTAGATTAGACATTAGGAAAAAATTCTTCCCAATCCCAGACTGAATTGTGTGAAGGGAGCTTAAAGCTCATCCAGTTCTAATCCTCTGCCATGGGCAGGGACACCTTCCACTAGACCAGTTTGCTTCAAGCCTCATCCAGCCTAGCCTTAAACACTGCCAGGAATGGAGCAGTGTCCAAGAATCCTGGCCTTCCTGTCTGCTGAAGCAGCAGCATAGATGTAAAGAAAATCCTCCTCTCACACTATAAACTGTGATTTTGGGGGGGGCGTTTCTTTTGTTTCCAGCAGATATTTGGATTTGGTGATACGCATTCATGAAGTTTTGCAAGCAGTTCGACTGTGTCCTGCTATTGATGTACTTTAACTGCTGATGTGCAACTTGAGTAGGAAAATCTCCCCCTGCATTTTTCTAAAAATGACTTCTCTAGAGGATTTTCTTCTCTCTGTAATTTGTACTTTCCACAAAGTTGATGTGGTCTTTTCTCCCACTAATTTCTACTTCTCTGACTTTCTGGGTGAAGAAGTCCATTTCCTTAGGTGTCTAATTGCACATTCAGGAAACAAATCATTCCTCTTTTGGCCAAGTGATGACCATTCTGCTTCACTTTCTCTCAGAGCAAAATGTATGATGGCTTCTATTACTTCAGGAATAAAATTGCTGGTCTTCAACATGTCTTGGGGGGAGGGAAATCAGATTGCTGAAGCTTATTCTGTAATGGAACGCTGCTAATGTGAAATGATAGAATGCTAAGAATATCCCTGAATTGAGGGTAGATTGTTTAGTTGCTACCTATTATGAGAGGTTTGTATCTACAGACAGGATTAGGAGTAGTTACCTACAACGAGCATTTCAGTTTGACATTTTATTGAGAAAGAGCTCTGAAAAATAAGTGTTATTAGTACTTTTGTTACGGGAGGAACACCCTGCTGATCAGCCCTGAAGACACCTCAGCAGAGTCAGGCTAGTGCTGCCAGCACCTAACATCTCTCAGCTGGTTTTTGTGATTGTAAGTCATGGCAGGGGGTCTGGAACTAGATGGTCTTGGGGTCCTTTCCAACCCTAACTATTCTATGATTCTATGAAGAATTTAAACTTGGGTTTAGAGAGAAAATCACTATAAATCAGTGGCAACTTCCACAAGAATCCTACGGAGGTGTGAGCATTTGTAGAAATACACAGGGTATTACTAATAACCTGAACTATTGATCAGATCATTTTCTGATAACAAAATGCACTTAATGCTGACAGAGCCATAAATACTGTACTGTGAATAGCAAATCTACCTTCAGCCACCTTACTTGTTCTCCCCATTTCTAGATAGGACTTTTTCTTTCAAACTATTGTCTTAAAAATTTCACATCATCGTGTTACCGAGGTGGCAAGTTGTCAAATTCAGGCTCTGTGATGGGCAAGGAGATTATTTAACAGCAGTTACATGTCCTTCCTTTCCTAAAATGATAGTGACATTGTATGTATGCCAGTAACTGGTAGTGCCTTAGGAGTCTTTGTCCTGGGTTCAGCAGTAGCAGTCATTTTTCTCCTTCCCAGTACCTGGTGCAGTGCTGCATTTATGACTTTCAGCCTGGGAACAGCACTGGTAACACCAATGTTCTCAGCTGCTGCTCAGTGATGTTTACTCTGACCAAGGACTTTCTGAGCCTCTGCTGTGCCAGGGAGGAGGGGAAGCTGGGAGGAAGCAGAGCCAGGACACCTGACCCAAACTGACCACAGAGGGGTTCCATACCACAGCACCTCATGCCCACTGTATAAACTGGGGGGCATTTTTCCGGAAGGGTTGGATCACTTTTCAGTCAGGCTGGGTATCGGTTGGTGGGTAGTGAGCGGTTGTATTCTCTTCCCTTGTTATTTCCCTCATCATCATTATTATTGGTGGCAGCAGCAGTGGTTTGTGTTGTACCTCAGTTACTGCACTGTTCTTATCTCAACCCGTGGGAGTTGCATTCTGTCCATTCTCCTCCCCATCCCTCCAGGAGCTGGGGGGCAGAAGGGGGCAGTGAGTGAGCAAGCTACATGGCTGACTGGAGTTAAACCATGACAGTTCTATAATTGGACAGTGATGTATTAAAACAGAATTATCTAACCTGATAGATCATTGTGAGTGTCAAAAAACCTCTTCAAGCTGTGCAAATCATTACCCCTGTGAGATGATTATTCCAAGTGCTGTGTATGTGCAGGGTTATGGTCAATAGAACAAAAATGGGATTTTTTTTATGATGCATTAGGCTTGCATGGTGTCTTTGAAGATGAAGTTTGAGTATGCTGAGATGCTATTTGTATATGAGAAAGAGATAAGGAGAGAGGCAGCACAGTGAGAAGGTGCAAATGTGGTTATCAAGCACAGAGATGGCTAATCCAGGTTGGCTTAATACACTCATTTAGGTTTCTAGAAAGGAATAACCCTACTAAGTACGTATCTCAATTCTGTGCATCCCCTGTTTGAGACACACCACTGCAGTACAATGTTCACTAATTCAAAATCTCTTCCACCTCACTTCCTTATCCCTGCCACAGTCAAATCTTAGATGTCACAAAGTCCACAATATGAAAGTTTCTCTTAGGTCAAGGCTACGTTTTCAGAAAGTATTCCAGGTTTTGAGATGGTTTGGAGAGGTTCAGTATCTCAGCTGGGGCGTTCACTATGTCAAACCTTTTTCATGGTGTTTCTTTAAGATGCAGGAAGAAAAATGCCTTCAGACTCCAGTGACCCTGTCAATCCTGTTGGGTTAATAGGCTGCAGAGTCACCTCTTCATTATTTTCCTCCTCATCTTCTTGGGAAGAAACTCTCCTAGTCTGGAATGCTTTGAAGATCAGAGTAGTAAATGTTCTGGCACCTCCAGCTGCCAGCCAAGGGTTCTGATTTGCCCCATTGGTTTTGGGCACCAGTAGAAACGAGCTGAAGGACCAGAGAGATGGACCAGCAGTTCTTGCCCTGTGATCCCATGCCAATTCCAGTTGCATCTTTTCCCTTTTTGGGGTGGAGCTGACCTACACTTCTCTCCCACTGGGGACCAAACCGCCAACCTGTTACAACACATTTGAGCAGGTACAGCTGAAACTTACAGTTGGTGAGACTTTTTGTTTATATCTGAAATGGTGAGGACCTTTATGTAAAACCTGAAACTTCCCTGAGATCAGTTGTCTTTTTCTGGTGACTGTTTAGTAGGGATTAGTTTAGCAGAGATTATTGTAACCAGTTTTATAAAGCAAGGGTTGTGCCTAGAGGTGCACTGTCATTGAATTAGTGATGCTGTCTACTGAGGTATGATACATAAAAGAGTTGCTAGTAACTGCTGACTGTGTGTAATGCATCTGAATTCCTGTCTTCTGTCACTACCCTCTCTTGTCAGTCAGCCTCCTCTATTTGTTTTTTCACATGAGTAATACACCCCGAGCATTGGATTCCTTCGTTTATAACGTTACAAATCTCATAACTAAAAATCTCCTAAGTACAAAGATGCAAGATAATTAGTTTTTTCTCATTAGTTTATAGGCATTAAGCAGGATACATAATGGAGTTTCAGGAATATATCAGTCTTTAGAGATTTAATTTCCATAAGGGTCCTTGCTTCCAAGAATTAGTCTTTTAGACTTACAGAAAATGTCTGGAAATAACCCTTTTTGGTTTGGTTTTTTTTCTGCTATTCCTGCCCTTTTACCCTTTGGATATCTTAGAAAATATGTTTTGGTGTTTCTGTTACAATTACAAATGTACATTTTGGTTGTTAGACTTATGTACTGAAAGCTCAAACACTTTTTCAGCTGAACTGCTTTCAAAGAGGTAGGTTTATTACCTGTATTATTTCCCTCCTGCTGTAGCCTTTGGCGTGCTGTTTACACCCCCTAAAGCTCTAAATTGCAATGCTATTCAGAGTAGAAATGCCCTGGAGGTTTAGTCAGTCATGGTGTCTTTATGAATGTTGTAATAAGCTGTTCACAGAGATCATTTCAGTGATGATTTTCACTTAAATTTCCACAATTTCATCCAAATAACATCATTTCTGGTGTAAGATTTTTAATTTCTGTAATACTTAATGTATTCCTACAATTACATGCTCAAATATTATTCCAAGTTCCAGATTTGTGTATCGTCATACACTCTTCGCTTTTATCCTCATTGGAATGATACTGGCTTTTGATAATAACTGGACAAGTCACTCTTCAATCAGGGTACAATTTAAAGCCATGTAATTTTCTAGTGATCTATTCATGGCATTGTGTTTCCTAAAGGTTCCACAGTGTGTTGCAAAAATCTTCACTTTAAAAAGCATTTAACTGTCACTTTTAAAATACATTCTTAATCTAGATTCTACTAAATGTTAGAAAATGCAACTTGAAGGAGTCTGACTTCAAGTATAGATAAAAGTTTGTCAGATAGGAGAAGGAAGACCTACTTTCTGCTGCTTTTTTAAAGACTCCCAACAGATGAAGAAAAGGCATTTCAGTGCAAGTGTTAGAACCAACAAACTGAAAGTTAACGTAGTAAGGATAATATATAGCCAAACTGATTTTGTAGTATGGTCCTTTAGTGTTCTTAATGCATATACTCTCCCTTTTTTCCCCAAAACATGCGGTTAGACAATGAAAAGTAGCCTGAATGGGGTCCACTCCAGTGGAGACTTTCATGTCATGTTTACTTTACTACCCTTTGCTCCCTTCTATAGCCCTGTTCCTCTCCTAAGCAGTTTCTGCTGCTTTCTCTACTAGCATTAGTCTAAGCTATCCCTTTTTTCCCTCATGCTGGCTTTTACATCCTATGAATTTGAATATAACTAATTAGACTTCATTCCCAGTGGTACCATGATGCCAGCAAGGGAACCCCGAGCATGTAAGAAAAAACAGTTCTCAGCCTCCTGAGCACTTGCTTCACTGATGTACTCAGTACTTCAGAGCAGAGAGTGCTTGGCTGTGGTCTGGAAATAGCACTCACACAGAATAGAGACTTGACTGCAAGTAAAAATGTAAGCGGTCTTTTTCTCCAGAAGTGTGTTTCCTCCATCTCAGATCCTACTGCTTGTGGTCTAACTGTGGTTATTGCCTGAAATCACAATAATTTCAAGTACACTTGTCAAGGGGACTGCAGCTAACGTGTTCCTGGCACACATGCATGAAGCATAGATATTAGATCTCAAATCTCTGCTCCAGACATTGCCGCAGCACGATTTATTCAGTAACCTCACTCTTAAATATAATTACAATCATTTGGGGGATGTTTGCTGGAAAGCGTTGTGGTTTAAGTTCAGTCAGCCACGTAGCTCACTCACTCACTCCCACCTCCTCCCCCTGCTCCCAGAGGGATGGCGAGGAGAATTGAAAGGATGTAACTCCCATGGGTTGAGATAAGAACAGTCCATAACTGAGGTATAACACAAACCACTGCTGCTGCCACCAATAATAATAATGGTAAGGGAAATAACAAGGGAGGAGAATACAACCACTCACCACCCACCGACCGATACCCAGCCTGACCGAGCAGTGACCCAACCCTTCCAGGTAACTGCCCCCAGTTTATATAGTGGGCATGAGGTGCTGTGGTATGGAATGCCTCTGTGGTCAGTTTGGGTCAGGTGTCCTGGCTCTGCTTCCTCCCAGCTTCCCCTCCTCCCTGGCACAGCAGAGGCTCAGAAAGTCCTTGGTCAGAGTAAACATTACTGAGCAGTAACTGAGAACATTGGTGTTATCAGCGCTGTTCCCAGGCTGAAAGTCATAAATGCAGCACTGCACCAGGTACTGGGAAGGAGAAAAACGAGTGCTACTGCTGAACCCAGGACAAAAGTCCAAAGCAGACAATCAGAACTTGACAAAATTGTCATTAGAATGCTGTAACTGTCTATTTTCAAGGCTGCCCAGTGTTTTCTCTGATCAATTTTACTACAATCATTTGTCCTTCAAGAGCAAAGGAAGAGGAACTGGACAGTGATATTCAGTTCATATAGCCTGGAAATGACTCTGTGATGAGTTTTGTTCAGCCTGGAGAAGCGAACCTTAGAGCAATTAAGACCTTAGAGCAGCTTCCAGTGCCTAAAGGGGCCAACAAGAAAACTGGAGAGGGACATTTTAACCTATAAATGTTCAAGGCGAGGTTGGACGAGGCTTGGAGCAACCTGGTCTAGTGAAAGGTGTCCCTGCCCATGGCAGGGGGTTGAAACTGGTTGAGCTTTCAGGCCTCTTCCAACCCAGATCAGCCTGTGATTCTATGAGATAGCTCTCTGCCCTTACGGCTGAACATTTGTTCATATACCGCAGCGCAGTCCCAGTGTCACATCATTTGAAATTTTCCTGAGTGACAGGAGGTAGGAACAGGTTGACTGCAAAGCAGCAGGAATACAGGAAAGCAAAGTGACATATATCCCACACTGCTAATGTAACTGCTACGTGAACCAGATGAGAAGTGTACGCTCTGTGACAGAGAACATGTGCTGAAACTTCAGCATGGGGGCTCTGAAGATCTGTATGTGCCATGGAGTAAATCTGTAAGCACTTGTGCACAAAGGAAGAAGAATGGGTGCTTATACTGCTGTACACTATGTATATTCTATATACACAAAGATCATATGGATGCTGACTTGCAATTACCTTTGTAAGCAAACACCCCCCCTCCAAAAAAAAATTGAGCGAAGCGTTAGTCCGACATTATATTTACATCAAATATTTTAAGGCTTATTAGCCGTTTAATGCAGATCAAAGTATTCAGTTCTGTATTGCTCATCAAAATGACTGAAGTGAAGTATCTTTGACCAGTAACTGAAAGACAAGTTTTCATACAGTGGATTTTCATGGCAAAATGAATGTTATTAACCACATTTGTGCTTTGCAGCTGATAGAGTCCAGCTTCATTGTGTGCTTGTTATGTGAGAGGTATTTTTAATGCTTTTTCCTTTTTTTCCCCCTTCTTATAGGCTGTAAAAGAGTGGGTTTAAAAAAATAAAGCAGTTTTGTTTTTAGAGCACTACAACAATATATAGAAGTGATAGCTGTGCCACGTTCCTAATAGCTGGGTTGAATCATATTCTTTCCCTCTAATGGCATGCATAATTGCTCTGGGTTTTCAGGCGTCCTTCACTCGCACTTATTTAGATTAGTGACTGATGCATTTCCATGGAAACCTGCAGTAGGGGGAAAAAAAGTCTCAGTGCAGTGTGGAACTGAAAGGATGTGGGCTTTGAGCCTCAGCCGATAACTTGTGTGTGTAAAACAAGACTTGCGTGTGGTCATCTTGCTTTGGGATTTGTGGTGTTGCTGTTCTCTAAAAAGTAAGAATTGCTTCCAGCAGCATTTTGTGAAAAGAAGTCAGAACACTTGTCAAATCCTGTGGTTCTTGAGAAGCTTCAACTTATTTCTATGTCGTTAAAATAGTACATTTTGAAGTTAAATGGCTGGGGTGTTTTTCTTCGTGAGGATGCAGATGCATGCGCAACTCAAGCTTAAGCTGGTTAGAAACTATGGCTGAAAAGTCAAGATCAAGAAGAGAGTTCATTCTGGAGGTATTGTGTACAGCTTGAATGAAAATGACTGGGTTTATGAAGTGGTGGTGGGGAAATGGAGAGGTTTTATATAAAGAGAACAGTGAACTCAGTGAAATGCTTGAGAAATAGGGAAAAAATGTTTTGGATATACTTTAGAAAACTTTGCACAGTATTGGATTGCTTTTCTCCATATCTCGTGCGTTCTTAATATGCACTGCCTAACATATAATACCCCTTTACTAATCTTAATCTTTAGTGCTTCCTTAGGAAAACTTTATTGCTGGCATTCTCAGCAAATCTTCCTGATTTCCAGGAATGTTTAAGGTTCCAGCAGGTCATAGATCTTCAGATACGTTCCGTTAGAGCAGTTGCTCTTACCTGTCTTCCGTGCTGACAGGACAAGCACCTTCTCTACTGTTTGAAAAGTAGGAATGTTTTCAGGTTTTGGTCCTTTCCAGCTGCAGGCATCCCAAGTGCTGGGAATACTGGTGTGGGTTCCATTATATGATGTATATTATATTATTTGTATTATATCGCTATACAGCTGTATCTATATATTCTGATAAAGCTTCACAAGCTCAGTTGTACTCCAGTTTCCTTAAAAGCAGCACGGTGTCCTAAGGGATTTAGCTCTTGTGATAGCTTTCTATTTCAGATCCACTTAGGAGCGTGGCAGGGAAGGAATTCTTCCTGTTGAGCAGGGAACTATACACACCAGAAGCATCTGCATCTCCTTGTTCCACCCTTACCTTTCTCTCCCCGGTCCTGTGTGTAAACTCCAGTACAACATTGCTTAGCAGCATTCTGTTCTGCCAGTTAGAGCTATTTGTTCTCTCTGGTTGAAGTAATAATATTAAATTATGAGTTATTGTGAGGCCCTTACAGTAGAAACTGCAGAGTATTCCTCTGTATGTCTGTTGGGTTTTGGTATTGGTGTGCTTTATCCCAAGTAACATTCAGACTGTAAAGTCCATATGCACAATCAAAGCAAGGGAAGAAAAAGATGCTGAGTGAAGGCTTAAAGTTTTGGCTTTTGCTTGATTTATATTTGGGGTTATGTTGCTCTTGGAAATTATCTTCATTTTATAATCTCTTAAATACCTGTCACACTGTCCTTTTTGGATGCTGGGGTGACTAACTGGAAGATTTGGGAGGAGGGTTAAGAAGTGCAATCTCTATATGCAGGACAGAGTGACAGATATTTGCAGACATTTTTACTAATGTTTGAAATATTCCAAGAGGAATGAGCATTCCAGCTCATAGACTTCAGTGTCCCCTGGTAAAGGAAAGGGAAATCAGAATGTTCTGCGAAGGATGAATGAGTTCTCCACATGGCTTATCTAGCAGCAAGTGTTAAAAACGCTCTCCTGGCATCCCTGTTGGCCTCTCAGAGGAGTCAGGGGCCTGTCTGATGGCAGGAAGAGAACTACATGTAGTTTGACACGATAACTAACTCTGAACCCGGCAAAGAAATGCAAGAAACCACTGTGTATGTTGGAGAGTGTTATGGGGGAAGAGCCTGGGAGGTTCCCTGAACTTCTCCCCTTGTCTCCCATGCACAGCAGATGACAGCTTCTTACATATTCCAGATTTTGTCTGTTCTTGAAGTGAGAGAATTTAACAGATCATTGATCCTTACTATAGCTGGTGAGGATCTAGTCTTGAGTGAGGCTTGGTAAGGGAAGAAATTGAGGGGAAACTCTAGTTAAAACTTGCTGTACATGAAAATTAATGACTTTTGAAACTCAATGGAAGAATGGCTTTTCAGGGCCTGTTTTCCCTAACCCAGCCCAAAATAGTTCTCCATCTGTTCTTTCCACCTTAGGGTGCAGAATGACCTTCTTCAAAGCAGTCAGTTAATCTTTGTGTGATTGTAAATGCGTCGCAGGTCGAAATCACAGAACCATAGGATGCTTTGGGTTGGAAGGGACCTTAAAGATCATCTGGATCCACCCTCCCTGCTGCGCACGAACACCTCCAGCTGGACCAGGTTGCTCCAAGCCCCATCCAGCCTGAACTAGAGCACTGCCAGGGAGGGGTGTTACGTGGACTGGAGCACAGCTCCTGCACACGAGCAAACGCTTCACAAACGTCCAGTGGCATGTCCTAAGTTTAAGGCAAAGTCAGTGAAAACTGTTACCTGCTTCTGCAATAACATTGAAATGAACGGGTCTATTAGATTGCTGTTCAGTTCTTGAGGCAGATTTATAACTACGTGGAAATGATTGATTAAAACGGTTTTGGTTCTGTCATTTTTCATCAGGAAATAAATACCGAAGCTGGCACTCTGATAGCCAGAACTGACTGAAATTAGAAGGTTATTCTGGTGGTTTGTTGTTGTTCTGTGAGGTCTGAGCATACCCGCAATAGGGAAAGTGGCATTCAGTGTTGCTTCTTGAGCCTTTGTTCAAAACTCTTCATGTGGATGTCTCTAGTACTTTCCCAGTGGTCAACTGCACTGCTCCAGTTTCAGGTGGTTTTGTGCTGGCTTATGCTTCACTCATAGAATATTTTCAGGGAAGATGGAAAATATGAAATAAGGTGTTATGATTACAATGATTTGTACCAGAGAGCAGTTCCAAAGGACTGGAACATCACACCACCTGGGGTTTGTAGTGCAAGAAACCATCCTGACCTTCAGGATAAGGAATATTTGCAACAGATTATATGGCCAGCAGGCAACAAATGGAACAAACCTTTGCTCTGCCTAAACTGGAAAACCAGGATGCCTTTATTTGTGTGTTTAGCTGCAGTTTGGGATCAACAATGAGAACTGGTTTTTATAAAGTACACACTGCATATTGCTACCTGTAGTAAAGGATTATGGAGTCTGTTGCTTCATTTTAGACGTGGTAAAAGCTGTATGTTTCAGCAATGATCAAACTGTGTGCAAATGGACCGAATCCATGCTTGGTTGCTTGTGTGCTACCAGCCCAGGTCAACAGCTATCATTTTACAAAGTCTGTAAGTCTTGGGGCAAAGAGGGGAAAAAGTACTTCCTGTTGCAACTGGTTTCTTTTAATGGCATCACCCAGACCTATGTCTGGGTGCACTCGACACAATGAGTTTAATCCTGCATTTCACCTGACGCCATGGACCCAAAGCTCCCTTGCATACCTGCACTAGGCTGATTAAGTATTCCCCCTGCACATGGATCTTAAATGAGAGGAAGAGGGAATGAAGACCTGCAGAAGGTCCAACAGAACAGCTTCTGAAGGAAAGTTCTAGCAATCACTACCATGGTTTGAAATTTGTCTGCAAAGGAGAGAAGAGCCACACAAGAACAAACTTGGTCTGTGATGTCAGCTCTGCAAACAGGTTAGCAACAGGTTGCCTAGCACAGGGAAGACCTAGTTCTGAAACTGAGTGTATCTCAGAGATTTGGCACATCTTTATGCACCTACAACTTTACTTCTTCATAAGACACAAATGCAAGCACTTGAAGTTACGTTTCATGTCAGTTAAAACTTAGCAACAGAGTTGTACAGGTAAGTGGTAAAGTTGTCAACAGAATACGGAATTCCCCTATTTAGCTCTGTAAGCCTTATTCACTGTAAGATGCAAATGTTTCAACAGCTGTTTGCTGTTCTTTTTGGGTATAAGTGAGCTTTTTGATAAATTAAAAGGAAAACTAGTGACATGGGAAACGAGTGCCTCCACAACTGTCTCTCCAGTTGATCTAACTCGAGTATTTCAGTTATTAAGGTTCCTCTTGCAAGCAAACTTCCTAATGCACTACATTGTTCAGCCATTTCGGCACCCTTTGTGAGTAAGCTAATTCACTCCAGCTTCCTTCTCTAAGGATGAACAGGGGAATTAACATCAGTATTCCTTTCTTTTTGAATATAGGAGTTAGCAGGGAAAAATAAAAGGAAAGGCAGGGGGACATTCAAGGATTTGCTATTCCTGTTGAGGGGTTGTCTTTGAGACATTTTGACACCTATTCTCAAATCTGAGAAACTTCAAAAACCGCTTAAGATCTGTTTATCAGCTTCAACTGAAAGAAAAATGGGCTGAGAGCACTGCACTGACTGAAAACTGGGATTTAAAATTATCTGCATGCTGAGAAAGAAGAAAAGTGCGTTATGAAGTAAAGATGTTCGTTAGTTTAGAGCTCATACTGCTTTAATCATGGAATCATAGAATGGTTTAGGTTTGAAGGGACCTCAAGATCGTCCAGTTCCAAACCCCCTGCCAAGGACTGTCCAACCCGGCCTTGGACACTGCCAAGAATGGGGCAGCCACAGCTTTTCTGGGCACCCTGTGCCAGAGCCTCACCACCCTCACAGTAAAGAACTTCTTCCTAATATCTAAATCTAAATCTCATCATATTTCTTTTTTCTTGCTGCTCATGGCTTATCCCTTCTAATAAAGCAACAATATTATTAAGATCTGCAGAGATACGAAAAATGTAACTGTATTTTCTTCAGAATTCTTCCATGGAAATACCTGCAGGTTTAAGTTTTATGAGTTTTAATACCCCTCTAACAGAAGCAGGCTGTACTTTCATGAGTTCCCAGCAATCTTATGAATTCCTAATTCATTCCAGCTTCAGAGTGGTCCATACTAATGTTCAGGAGGGAGGGAAAGCCTGGCCCAGATTTTACAGACAGCACGTAGGAAGAACTAATGCTCTGATCCCTTCACTGCAGCAACTTCTTTTCTGAGAGGGTAAGGATCCTGTGATCAAATAGAGGCAAATTCCACTGTATTTCTTGAGCACATCGTTGCATTTGTTGCACAGAATCCAAGATCCTACTCTGCTTGGTTTGGAGGAGGATCTCTCTGAACTTAATTTTTTCTGTGGCTCAAATAACTGCTTAAAGAGAGAGGCATGAAATATTATGTTAAACAATTGTATCATAGGAGTGAAAACCCTTTTCATTTATTAAAATCTTAATCTACCATTTTTTGTGGAAGATACCAGTTTTGGTGAATCTCTGTTCTCTAAGGAGGAAGGGGAATAAGTAAAATAGCTTATTGAGACTTCACAGGACGTGCTATGAAGGGGGGTGTGTGTTTTAATTTGGTTCTTTTCTGGAGCAAAGTTCGTAGTTACCACTTATTACTCCAAAGCAGATGGCATACACACCTAGTAAAGAGTTAAATCAGTAAAAATCTGAAAATCATGAGTAACACACATGGAAAGGAAGGGGCAGGGAAAGGGGTGGGGTGACTCTTCACTGACAAAACATTTCTGGCTTCTGAAATGTGACATTTGTTTCCTTAAAACATTGTTTCACACCCGCTGTAGATCACATTATCATTTAAATCAAAGCTTTTCAAAGCTTTAGTTACGCTGTGATTTGATACTAACACTGGGGTCAATTTGGATATTACAGTTTTCATCTAAATCAAAGCTTTCCAAAGCTATATAGTTCATTATCAGCTAGATCAAAGCTTTCCAAAGCTTTAGTTATGCTATGATTTGATAGTAACATTGGGGTCAATTTGCAGTGTGTGGCCTTTGTGTGAAGCAGGCGGGTAGATGAGTTATGTCTGTCAATCTGGTCACATAAACCAACAGTATTTGACAAGCATGGAATGTAATATTGGTTATCCCACAACAGCATGGACCTGTGATGCAATGATGTGCTTAGTTTATTTCATAGATTGGAAAAACAGATGCTAAACAAATTCTAGGGTAAGAACATCCACTTTAAGTTAGGTTTTTTGAGACACAGTTTTGATAACAGACCTGCTACTGCTTTTTGCTGTTGCTTCCACTGCAATAGAGATAATTTGATATCACTTAGTATGGCAAATATTTTGAATACACATGTACTCAGGGATCAGTGTTGGGACCGGTCTTGTTCAACATCTTTGTTGGTGACACGGACAGTGGGATTGAGTGTGCCCTCAGCAAGTTTGCCGATGACACCAAGCTGGGTGGTTCAGTCGATATGCTGAAGGGAAGGAATACCATCCAGAGGAACCTTGAGATGCTTGTGAGGTGGGCTGATGCCAACCTGATGAAGTTTAACCATGCCAAGTCCTGGGTCGGAGCAATCCCAGGCACAGCCCCAGGTTGGGCAGAGAAGAGATTCAGAGCAGCCCAAGGAGAAGGACTTGGGGGTGTTGGTGGATGAGAAAATGAACATGAGCTGCAGTGTGCGCTCACAGCCCAGAAAGCCAACTGTATCCTGGGCTGCATCAAAAGGAGTGTGACCAGCAGGTCGA
>JAOEHY010015177.1:0-44223 GCA_025447955.1 Psilopsiagon aurifrons
AACCAGCAAGGTCAGGCACTTATGTATGAGCCACATACCTTGTACGAGTGACAGCAACCTCACACAGACCCAACCCCCCACCCCAACATCAGAAACTCTGCCTCCTCCTGCTCAGCGCACTATTAATTGTTAATGTCAGCTCACTCCAAACACCAGGCCAGTTCTCTTCCTATTGGTCTTCAAGATCACAAAAACATCTCCCACCAAAAGCTTTTGTATGCATCTGTGTCTATTGTACCTGTAAATCCAGCAAGAATGCTGACCAAGGTATTCTGCTAATCTAGGGAGTCTAGTTAGTGTGACCAAGTAAGAGGCCAACTATGCTCTCTGCCATACTGAGAGAGTTCACAGAGTGCCATCCTATGCAACTGCAAAACCTGTATGGATGGGATGTTTAACAAGCTGTGTCAAACCTCCTATTTAAACTCCCTACTTAAAAGTTTTGTCCTTTTTTCCCCTCATACAGCAGACTCTGAATTGGTCCTGCCCAGCAGGAGAGTGGAAAAAATGCAAGAAAGGCCCTCTTCAGTCCTATTCTCCTTGGGATTGAGCATTTCCCCTTAAACAAAGTGGCTACCTCAAAAGCTTGTTTTTCCTCAACCTGTAACATTCTAAAGATCTCTCAAAAAAGGCCTCTACAGCCTAGAATACAGCAGTGAAACATGAAGTCCAACCACTCCACACCATTGCTGTGTCTCCATAGTTCTTCCTGCCCACAGTACAGCAGTATGTGAGTGACTTGCAAAGGAGGGGGGAGAGCTGGAAAATTAAAATTGAGGCCTTGACAGAAAACCAACGAAGGGAGCCCTAGGTCAGTCAGTCTCAGCTGCAAAATTATTTCTGTGGGCTTCTGCTACTGTGTGATAGAGGTGAAAAGAGCTTTTTCTCTGAAACACCAAAAATGTCAGATTCTGACACTGATTGCTGATATGTGAGCGTGTATATACAGACAGATAGATAGACAGACAGACAGTACTAACTTCACTGAAATCATTGCCATACCCAGAATTACTAAGCATCAGCACTAGGAGAAATACCAAGCCTTGGTCATGAAACCTATTCTCTTCACCCCAACAACTTTACTCCTAGCAACTACAAGGCCAAGAGACACTATGCCATATAATGGTTTTCCCAAAGCCATAGTTAAGACTCAGATGAATCTGATGCTCTTTGCAATGCTTAGAAAAGTGTGAAACTTACTGTTTTTATTAGGGGAAAAAGCATAAAGCAAGAAGTTTTGCAGTCGCCTTTGAACTACTGGCTGCACCACTGGGACAAACACATTCAGTATCAGGAAGAGAAGCACTAGAAGGGCATTTATATGCAGTACAAGAAAGAAAAAGAAAGAAGAAAAAAGTGTTATGACATGTCGTGTTCCTATTCTGATAAAAACTTAAAAAAATAATAAAGCATCCTTCTGTCAGAAAGGATGTCCCCTATTTTCAACAGGATTTTAGGTCTAGTCCATGTAAAGGATTTCCAAATCAGCTGTTATTGTAGCAACAAGACAAGGTAAGAACATTGAAAAAATTAATCAAAGCACCCTGATTCACGGGGGAAGAATCAAAGAAAATAAAAACCAAGAAAACCTGAAGCTGAGAAGAGAACAGGGCAGCAAAAACTGAATTAATTTTTTCGTCTCTTTTCCCTCAGGCACATAGTTGCAGTCATCAGGGAAAAGTCCAAATGAACTGAGGAAATTCATTACCAATACGGCAAAGCATTTTCAAGGGGATGTTTGGGGTTCTGTTTTTCTACCTTTCCCTTTCATACAGGGATGAAACATGAAGAGACTTTTGGGACCTGACCATGCTACAGAGCGGGGGAAAAACATGCCTCCAACCCCACTCCACAAACAATTCCATCAGCAGAAGTCTCTGTCAGGTTGGAGACGGACTAACTTCTCCAAGGTATTAAATTAAAAGATGTTGAATTAAGTTAAACGCCCCACATTGAATTGACATTTTCCTTTTTTAATGCGAGCTAAGATTGATGAAAAATACCACTTATCTACATTAAGGGTCAAAATACCCAGCAAAAGAAGCCTCTGGTTCAGCGCGTCAGAGCAAAGTCAGTCTTACATAATCTGGGGACCAGAACGCGGATCACATTCTGATGATCCAATTAATGGTGGGATACTTTGCAATCAGCCAGGAAGCAAGGCCCCTAACAGATTGTGGGGCTGTAACATCAATTTCTTAAGTGCATTTAAAGGATTACAAATGTTAGTCCTGGCTTGAGACTGAAACACCTATTGAGGTGCTCTGAACCACATTACAGTAATTGGGTACCTGAATTAATGCCATTTCTTCTGATGAGCGAGTTGAATACATTGGAATTAAGGATTTCTTTTGCTGTGTTTCACTTTCAGCTTTTTTTTTTTTTTTTCCCTTTCCCTCCTTAGAACATAAATCTGAGGCAGAATATCTCTTTTTATCTAGATAGCTTTAATTACAGCCCTGAGGCACCCAAGTACTGTCCTAATTTTACCTTCTGCATTTGTTTGGGTGCGTTTCCTTTATTTATTTATTTTTTTCCCCTTATTATTTTACCATGCAATGACATTAAGATAGGAATAAAATGATCTCTTCTTGAAGCTTCAGGGGAAAGGGGGAATAGGCTGATGAGAGATGGAGAAAGAAAAGTCTTCCTTTTCTTTCCCATATCCCTCTTCCACTATGTAAATGTTTTTATGCATGCACCAGATACTATTTGCAGTGTTTTACTCCTCTAGAGAGCTAGAACTAGGGCTGCCTCAATTAGCCTTCTATTCCTTCTGAGGTCAGTTCAAGTAAAGGTCTCAATCATATCAAATTGGCAGGAATGCTAACTACCTGGGTATTTCAGACCATAGAGGGTTCAACTAAAGGACTTAAAAAGCATGTAGCTGGTTTCAAGAGTATTCAGTGAATATTTGAAGTAAAGCCATACTTGACTAAACTTACCTGGTGTATGAAGTGGTTAACAATCTGAAATAGGTTAGGGCATAGGCTATTGTCAGGCTCCTTAGTCAGGCAGTATCTCTGTCAGACTGCTGCACACAGCATATAGGACAAACATTTTCCTCTTGCATCATAGCAGTTTTGAAAATTAGAGTTATAAGAGGGAATTCCATCCATTTTTATCCTCAGTGTATGTGGCACTGTCATTTCAGTGACCTCAGCAGTGATTTCTCACTTGCAGCTAACTGGAATGTATACAACCATGATATAATGATCACACTGTGAAAAAAGGGGTGGGAAAGAGAGCATGGTATTCCAAATATTCCAGTTCACTCTGTACATTTCATTTATCTAGTTACAGCACATCAGACCTCATTTTTTTTAGGTCTATCGGTAACTGAAGTTATAAATATGCATGCAAGTATTGGCACATAGACATTTCATATTTCATATGTTATATATCCTTCTGGGGGTATTCCAACTTTTTGTCCTATATTCAGGATTCCAAAAGAAAATGTTATACTGAAGTGATTCTGCTTTAATTTTGGTTTTGCTTAAGATAACTGTAAGCAGCGAAGATACAGAAGCTATTTATCTTCATTGCCAGTTAAGAGGAAATCAGAGAGTATACCTTAGGGGAGCTAAGGAAGCACAGTGATTTACCAGGCATTTGAAGGAAAAACAGCTTCAAATTCAGTAACAGAACTTTCTGACGCTCAGGAGAAAGCGGTTTGCATGGTTTGGTCAGATAAAATAAAATAGTGAACTGTAAAAGGTTATTTTTTTATTTCCTACCACAAAGAAACATCAGATTTAGGAGTCACTGGAGACCACTCAGCTGTGCTCCTTGTTTCTCTTGAATGATTTTGAATGTTCCTTAATTTCCCATCCCCACTAATGTGGGATATTCCTACAGTTTAGAAATAACCCTTCTGAAACACAATGAAACCTACAAAACATCTCCACATAAGAGATGATTAATCAGAGGATAGACATAGCTTCATTGTAAGTTCCATACAATGAAAGAGAAGATAAGGATTTTCAGGAAGTGTCTTGCCAATCTCAATTCAAATTTCAGAGCAGTTTTTGACTCATTAGATCATGCTTGCTGAAATGATTTACATACAGATAATGAAAATGTAAAGCCCTAAGGACTAGTTAGCTGTTTAGCAGTGTATACATTTTTATATAACCATTTCCATGCATCTAGTTTAAAATTCATTAACAAAAAATTAATTGCTACACAGTGGTCTACATTGCACAGCATGAAACTTCAATACACTTCCTAAATCACTGCTTTCTATCTGTCCTCCAGCAACCCAAACTTTGTGGTCTTGAAAGCATTCACTACCAGTTTGCAGCAAAGCTTGTATTTCTTACAGTTAGTGAGAATCAGCAACTGAACCTCAGGAAATATTTGGGGGTTTTTTTAATATCTCAGTAATAATTTGGAGTAACAGAAAACTTCCTCCCTCTTTCCCTTGTGCAAATGCAGTGCAATGCCCTTAGGACTCCGCCACAGAGACAGATCTCCAACACCGACTGACCTCACCAACTTTCATTTTGGACACGATCCAAAGTTTACTGAATTCATAAGGAGACCTTACATTAGCTTCAGTATATTCTATGGTTCAAGCCTTCCAGTCCTATTCCCCCTCCCTCTTGCCTGAAAAACCCTAATTGAGCTTTGCTGTGTAAGCATTAACTATGTTGTTGCCATGGCGCATTCAGCATGAAGTGCCTAGAGGCAATGCCATCCAAATAACTGTCTGCTTTTTTATGGCTTGAGTTAGGGAAAAATAAAGTCATTTTTCATAAGTAATTAACAGAAATTGGTCTTCGAATTTTACAAATTATTTGGGATCCAAGGAGGTTCACTTTTTAGTAATAACATCTAATGGATAAAAAGTAAAAAGAGTCTTTCCACACTCTTTCCATCGTATTTCCCAAATATTTACAGTGTACACCTTGGATTTGAAATAAGCCAGGGAGAACTAATGCACTGTTTACACTTGGAATCTGAGGTGGCCCCGTCCCAGCAGGGCAGTATAATGTGCTGTATCTTTCCTTTCTCAGTATTTATCTTAATCTTAATAACTAACCAGACAACTGACTCCAGAGTCCTGGGCTTATCGACTGGAATTCGTCATGTGCACACAAGAGAAGACAAGAAATGCATTATATAACAATGCCATACAAATCATTATCTTTTAATATTTAAAAGTATGCATTCAAAGTCTGATATGAAACCATTTTGGTTGAACTCAATTCTACTGGTTGTTATTAAATTTGATAACAAATGAACAAAAATACACTTGTAATGTATTTATCTGCAGGAGAGTTTATTTGCAACAGATCAAAAGGCTGCTTCTTACTGCGTTTTAGCTACTGCTATCAAATGCAATCTGCTTTTAAACATGCTTTGATATGGAAGACTATTTTCAAAACAGGTTAATAAGAAATATATATATATATTTTTTTTTTCCCCCCGAGTCTCCCAAGTACCAAGAAATAGAGAATGAACAGAAAGTCTATTGCGCCCTCACTGTAGGTTTACAACATGACTTTTTTGAAGCAAGTTTATATAAGCAGGAAGAAAGCCATTTCAACTGCACCCACCAGGCACTCAGACCATGCTTTCGAAACTGTCATACAGATTTTGGTTCTGGCATCTCACAATAAATGACTTCCTTTTTGCCAGGAAACAGAGAGTCACATGCCAGAAATGTGTGAACCACAGCACTGGGGTACTCTTTGCTGATCTCAGGCTGGTCTCCTGTGAGGGTGTTCATGTCTTTCTCTGCGCCTCTATGGTAAGAACTGCTTACGTGCACCATGGTGAAGGAGGAGTAGATGCACATGGAGAATAATGATTAGGAGCCCACTCTAGCAGAAAGAGGGGACAATGATTAGAGAACCTGTCTCTAATGATTAGAGACCCTGTCAGTCGTCCATCTCCCTTTGCCTGCGAAAGGATAAGAGGTGGGTACCCCACACACTGACATGCGCTGGAGGTGAACTTATACAAAATGGGTTAACAAAGATGCTGTAAATTCACTCCTCTCCTCTGCTCCCTTTGCTCTACCCATCCTATAAAGCTTTACTCATGCTAACTATTAACACCCTCAGCAATGGGATTCATCCAGCATAAGACACAGGAGTCATGCTCAAAAAAACTATCATTGCTAGTGCCAGCTTTTCCCAAATTTCTGTTCCACATCAAAAATTTTTGAAGTATACCCTAGGCCAATCCTCATGTTAAATCACAGACCACAGTAAATCAATTAGTTAATCAATCCCATCAGGAAATCAATTAACATGAACTAAGAAATCCCTAAGCAGACATATTCTTACGTGAACAAAGGTCACTCACCGCAGCCTTTGTATGCCTCTTCATATTAGTGTAAGCCCAGGTTTAGAAGGGAGAAATTTTCCTGTGATAACAGTTCTTTGTATTGATGTGTCAGCACAGACACCTAGTCTCCTTGTATGTCTGGCAGAGATCCTCTGAACTTTTGCTTGTGTAATAACTAGAGGCCCCCTTCAGAAAGGGAATCTGATATTTGTGCTCTGATGTGGTGAGATGAGACCTCTTTCAGTACCACCAAAAGCTGTCTGTGCCAGGCTTTGTAACAGTACCTGAGCAAAAGGGAAAACTGGGTTTCTTCAAGTACGCACCTCAAAAATTGCAAGTGCAAGCAAAAAATGTCCCAAATGTTTGAGCCATGTTGCAAAGCCAATTATTGCATCTATTTGATAACGTCAGGTTCAGTTCAGTGAGAGTTAGGAGAAACATGTTTCAAAATGCCTAAAGAAACACCTGATCTGTAACATCTGCAACTTTCTAATCACAACTACTAAATAACTACATTTATTAATTAGATTTTATAGTTGTGTGGTAGTTACCACCCAGGGATAATCCACAATTCAGTGATAAATCTAGTCAGTCAGATTTGCAACAGACATGGGACCTAAGAAGATGAGGTCACATCCATACATCATCTGGGGACACCGGACTTCAGGTGTGGAAGGAAGGAAAGACACTGGTGTACACAAGGGTCTACACAGGATCATAGAATGGTTTGGGTTGGAAGAGACCTTAAGAGCATCGAGTTCCAACTCCCCTGCCATGGGCTGGGGTACCTCACACTTGTCCTTGTTATTTGTGTCCAACAGAAACTTCTGCAGAGCCAAAACATGGTGGGTAACTCGAATTCTGTGAAATCAAATCTTGTAAGTCTTGTAAGTCAGGACTGCAGACATCTGCTTGCTCACCATCACTACTTGCATTTTGCATATTGTGCTATGAGGCTGTTCATCAGTGTGAAACTCTCCTTGCAAATAATTAAGCTATATTGCACCCAGTATTATTTAACTCCAAAATCAGCTACAAGTCATATGCCCTTTCTGCATCATCCCTTTCCCACTAAAAAAACTGTACACTTAGCAGCAAACAGGGTATCAAATAAAGGCTGGAACGGGTATTCCAATCCTAGCCAAAGTCAGGGAAAGAACTACGACTAGAGCAGTGGAAAATTGGCCTAACTTGGGATAGGGAAGGAAAAAAAATGCAAAGGTATGAAAATGTATTCAACAATGCTCTCTGAGCTCAGATCCAGTGGTGACAGGGCTATAAGCAGATGCATTAGGCTGGAAATACATCAAGGTTAGATTAAGCTGCAGAGTTTTCATTTTATTAATGGTCTTCAATCTGACTCCTTAATAAAATGGAAACCATTTGTAAAATTTTGATCAGCATCCACACTTAGCTTTCAAATGCTTGCAACCTTTAGGTATACTCAGGAACAGATTTCAGAAAGCCCATGCCTGAAAATGAAGGAGAGAAGGGAATGAGAAGGAGAAAATGACTTGAGGTGAACCAGTCCTTGAAGTGAATTATTATGTAAACTGTGAGTCAGGCTAAATGAAGAAACCATTGGGAAACCACGTTTTTTTTTGCACGGATCAGAGAGATACTATGCTGGACAACTGCAGCATCTCCACAGCAGTCTAACTAAAAGGGCAAATATCTAAGATGTTTAAATACTATCCTCAGTGACAGATCAGACCTACTGGAATGTTGCAAGGACCTGGAAAGCCTGGGTGGCCAAGGGGCTGAAGGAGTGGGAGCTGCAACTAAAGCAGTGCTGTATCCCTACCAATTCATTCAAGTTTCCTCTCACCTGCTGGCAAGGAACAGGAGAAAGGAAGGTTTTATCTAGCAGCTATGGAGAAGGAAGTGTTGTTGGATAAAATTGAAGGTGATAAAAAAGAAGGTTCCTAGAAAAGTCACACTGCATTTCTCATGCAGAAGGTAGCCTGCATAGAAAGAAGTTCAGACTTCTAATGTAAGAAGAAACCCACATTCAGAGCTATACAGCAATTTAATTAGCAAACCTGCCAGAAGAGGGGAGAGATAAAAAAAACCACCCTCACAAGTGTGTACACTGTGCTACTGCACTTTTGGTTTCTGAAACCAGAAGAAAAAATCTTGAAGGAAGTATTATTCATATAATAATAGTAAGTCTGTGGATTAACTGACTATAGGTTATACAGAGATTTCTGAAGTCACTTCAACTAGGCTTTTTCTCTGCTAAGCGGCTAGATGCAAAGCAAAAGGAACATACTGAAAACAGAGCACTCAAGTTCCTTTTAGTCTTCAGAGAGGGAGAATCACATCATACAAGTTCTCCAAGCAGGATCAGCATGCCAAAAAACATAAAGATACATATACATATACGTGCTAGGAGAAATATCATCCACACTGACTTAACACCTTCAGTAGGGAGAACAGTTGCATTATCCAAGGCCAGGTCCTTTGTTTTCAAGCAGAGGCTTTTCCCAACACTTGAACCTGATGACATCTATACTAATAAAGTTGACATCCATAACGACGCATGAGCACTTCCTCTGGGAAGGGTCTGGAGCTATCAGGAAGGACAACATGCTACCGTAACAAATTAAAAAAAAACTGGTTTTCTCCCTTCGACTTTGATATCTATTTGGATGACATTTGCAGCACTGATGGGGGCAATGCTAAGGAAAGAACCACCTTAATTAACCTAGCCAATAGAAAATTATCTGTTATCCTAGGAGACAAATCTGGAACAAATCTAGACACTGCCACTTCACCTTACACCTTAGGTTCACAGTGGCCCCAAGAGAGAAAGTGGAATATTTTTATTCAGACTAACTGAACAATGTCTATAGGTGACACCTTCATAGAGCATTTCTGCATGTCACAGACTACCAGGTAAATGCAACTGAAATGCCAGGTAAGCATACGTGCCTTCTCTATGCAGTGAGACAAATATTTGGGGGTTTGGCCCAGGACAAAACAGGTTTCAATGCAAAAAGTATAGTTACGTATGTCCTATAATCAGTACTGCCATGAAACTCAACTGTTTCCTTATAACCTACATAAAACAGCCTCTTCACACATGTTAGGGCATTCCTATTATAGTTTATCTTTGGCATTGTGAGACAGGCAGGATGTTTTAAGCTGAGACCTTCTTGAAATCAGGTGCATACTGAAGTTAAATCAACAACAGAGACCCCAGTTCCCATTCACCTACGTGCAAATCTTTCCACCACCACTTCTTGAACTTGATTATTAAGATGGCACAGTAAAGCTGATGAATTCAGGTGAAGCTCACCACAAAAAACAACAGGCAGCTTGTATCTCCAAACAAAACTAGCCAAGTGAGTCAATACCTTGAAGCTTTTTGGGTGACTCCAGCTAGACTTAAACCAAATGCTTTGTGGTTTCCATCTCATCCTGAAGGAGAAGTATTCAGCAAGGTGCCAATCCAATGCAAACACACAAGCTAGCAGTTTATTTGAAACAAAACTTGATCCTTATTGTGAGCTGAAATATTTGAAGCACACACAAGTAAAACTAATTTAACCTTTGAAAAGTTACCTCCGGAGGGAAGAACAGAAATCCCTTTATAAGATTTTTAAGCACTGCAATTATTGACAAGGACTATATTACTTTCGTTTTCTCTGATCAGAAAAAAAAAAAGCAAAGCCACAGGAGACATCAGCAGCTGTCAGGCTGTTTTCCAACTGCAATGAGGTAGTTTACAGTGGGCTTGTGCCAGTCTCTTAAGACCCAGTTAAGAAGCCTTTTTAAAATGCCTTAAAAAGCCAACTCATACATTAATCAAGTTGAGCCCTCATCCATACTTACTGCAATACATCAATTACCATGTCTTCTTTTTTTTTATTTTAATAAATTCCAGTTGACAGCAGACACCTTATTAAGGCTCACTAAAATGATACAATAAGTAAGAGGCTATTACTGTTGCTTTTTTTCCCTGCTGCTATTGTCTTGCCGCACTGGTCTGCAAACAAATCCAGGCTGCATTACAATTAATGCCAATGGAACTCCTTCTAACGACTTCCAGCTTGCTAATTTTTTACGCTAATAATAAAAAAAAGGCATTGCTATGCAAGAACGGCCCCCTTTTATCATGCTTGCATGGCACACTAGAGAGCTCCTGCCATTGTTCACATGAAAGACAATTAAACCCAGGAACATCAAACCCAAAAATGACAATCTGCTAACGAGAACTGGGCATTGCTGTATTCTTTTCTCTATTTTCTGAACTGATAGGAAACAATTCTCCAAAGGCATTTCCATCCCTCATGCCCCCCCTTTGGAAACAAAACAAAACCAAAAAACAGAGTTTTAAGAATACCCTCACTGATTTATGCATCTCTGCTCAGAATTTATTAACTGTGTAGGGCCAGTTTCGCTTCACATGCCCACTGCCTCCAGGTTTGAGTTCTGGATATATTTCAAGAAATGCAACTATAATATTTTCCACATAGTTTTGTATTTTAAAATAAACACTTTTTCTCATGGTTCATGTTTTCTGAAACATAACATGAAATGCCAAAGGCAGGAGGATAAAGCTGGCGTGGTAACAAGTTTTTTTCTCCCAGTCTTCTGGGGAGAATAATAGGGAGTAGAAGGGGTTATAAGGTTTTCTGAAATTAAACACATTCACAATGTTTATTTCAAGAAAAGGTAACTTCTATTGATCATAAACTGGTTTGGGTTGGAAAGGACCTTAAGATCATAGAGTTGCAACTCCCCTGCCACGGGCAAGGATGCCTCTTAAAGGTGTTTTCATCTAAGCCCTCTCTCATGGAGGTTAAGACCCAGTTTTATAGCAATGTCTTCCAATTTGCACCTGGAATATATAATAAACTGTGTTCTTGAACCATATGCATTTATATAGAGACATAATATTACATATAGACAGTTACACTGTTTAGTATCACTTCACATGACTTTTGGCCAAGAGTTACAAAGCACTTCAGTGTTCATTAGTTCTCACAAGATCTTTGAAAAGTGTTTTTATAACTGTTCTACAGGTATATAAACTCAAAGGTTAAGTGATGTTTCTAAGGTCATGATACATTAGTACCAGTAATACAACCCCAAAAATCCAACTATCACCATGAAGAAGCTTTGACAGCTCTTCAGCTCAACATAAGACTGAAAATTATACATGAGATGCATCCTTATCCGCAGTCTTACTTTCCTAACTTCAAGGACACCCTTAAGTCCTGCTTGGCTTCCATTTAGCTCCACCTGCCCTTATGAGAGGTACTTCCCTAGCCTAAGACTGTATGTTTCAGCAACTTGGGTTCCAGCAGGGTCACTTTATCCTATGCCACGCATGTACATATTTATCCTACATGACAGTACACACATATTTACTGCAGGAAATTAAAGAAATCAGAACCACAGTAAATAACGGTTTTATATTCTGAAATATTCACATTACCAGTCAGTCACTGAGTGTATAAATGTGTATATTAAGTACATGAAGTTAAGGAGTAATTGGTACCTTGCTAATTGCTATAGATTTGACATAAGCAACAACAGGCAAAGCTTTGGCTGGAAGATAGAAGTCTTATAGGAGAACTTCAAATTGTATTTAGTAACTAAGCACAGATTTATGTGTAAGTACCAGACCTTATAAACAAGCAGGGGTAGAGGGAATTTATACTTTTGATGACAAACTGGGAAATTCCCACATTACTTCTGCCATACAAAAAACTAGTTCCCCTACCCCCACTAAGCTGAAGAATATCAGGGCTTAAACCTGTCACTTGAACAGGCCTCAATATTTCCAGGCCACTCCTTCCAACCAAAGAAGTTGTGGTAAATTCTACATTTGGGAGAAAAGAACATTTTTTGTGTTGTTGTTTAATAGCCACTGAGAGCTGTGGAGTGTTAAGAACATACCCTAGGAAAGATGGATTAGTAGGAAGTGGCCAAAAGAGGCCATAAAATGTGCATTATAAATGCAATTCATCACATAACTGTGCAATTTGTCAAATGGATATTGTACCTTGCATAGTGTCTTTTGGGAAAGAAGCAAGAGAAAAAGGCTTGGGAGATAACGGTTCTATTCCTGGCTCTGCTACTGGCTCCCTTTTTGACCTTGGAGAAGGCTTTTTAGCCAAAATACGTAAACCATTTCCTACTTCTGTTATTACACATTCAACTTCATTTTGATTAGGCTCGTAGTTACGCTTCTAAAATCCCCCTGAAAACACAGAGCTAGGAGATAGCTGGCACAGAAATCTGATTTTTCAGGTGTCTGTTAGCCTAGGGGCTGACTCTATATGTCTACATGCATAAAATAGAGAAGATAAAGCTAACATCTTAAAAGAGATTTCACAAGAATTAACTTGATATCCACAAAGATGTGATTACAAAGGTACAGAAGCATTTCATCATTGAAGTAAAGTGACTTTAGAATAATTGCTACTGAATAGCACAAAGTAGAACCTCATATAGATGGTGCAACACTATGAAGTCATTGAAATCAATAACTGCCAGACATGACCTAGTCTGCTAAAACATAGCTATGCAGCATGAGTCACCTGTCCAGAACTGCCCTCTATCAGTCAATGAGTTGGATATTTGCTGGACATGAAACAACTTCTTAGCCATTAACCAGTGGGTTGGACTATATGAACACTGACCACATGATCACTATTACTCCTGGAAAGTTTTTGTTATGGCAACACAAGGAGTAAAGCTTGCGGTGCTTTCAAATGCAGGAGCAAGGACAGAGAAACCAGATGGAAATAGCTCTACTGCTTTAAGGTGGTGTTGCCCACCCCTGTTGACCATCAGTCTCAGCACAGCCTCATCAGCTGCTCACATGTGTACTCCAGTCCGCTCCAGCACAGCCTTCAGCAGCTCCACTTACTATATCTGCTCCTGGAGTAGGAAAGCTTATGTTATCTCTCTCTGTGAAGACACTAAACTCTTTAACTGCACCAGTTAGACTCACTTGTTTGGTTATACTCCACGTAAATGTGTACTATTTTGGCCTCAGGAAGCACACTTCCTATTCATCCATCTCCAACTTACACTGTTTTTCTAAGGTAGTGGCTGGGATATCCCTTCAATTCAGCAACTGTGATAAGGACAAACTACACTAAGTACACTGAAAAGTCTTTTCGCATCTTGATAAGACCCACGGAGCAGTCTGCAATCTCACAGCACCAGCAAGATGCCTGCATCCAAACAATGGTGAGGAAGCCAAGAATCACTAGCAGCAGCCTCACCTATGAAAATCAGCAGTCCTCATAGGTGAGGGGGCTGCTGTGATCTGGCCCATTGTGCACTTCCTGGACAACTTGACCAGGAGGTAACTACGTTACATTCCACCTGCACCTACCCATCTGCCAGGTGTGTAATCAGAGATCTTTCTTTTTCCTCTGTGATACAGACTTCAGCTCTACAGCAGAGTGCAAGCTTTCACTCCACATGAGATCTCTGCTTTGTAACTGGCAACTGCATGCAGGGGCTGCATGTAAACCACTGCCATTCAACACACTGAGAATAAAAATAAAGGAAAGAAACCTCCATTTTTCTGGGTTTGGGGGTGTTTTTTTGGTGTGTTTGCTTTGGTTTTCCCCTCCTGAAAAAAAAAAAAAAAAAGGCGCAAATTAAAACTATTAAAAACAGTCACCTCTTTTTGGTCCAGTCACATATGCACTGGATTGGGCTCATTTAGACACTGCATCTGAGTTAATCTAGATGTGATGGGAGACAACTCCCCCAGGTCTACAAAAAAACCCAAAACCATAAATCAAGCTTTTTTTTTTTCCCCCAACCCACCAAGTTTGCAGCTCATTTCAGCCCTAGAGAAAATGTAAGGAAACACCCCTGAAGAGATACCACTGAAATCAGAAGGCAAGTTTCAATTACTGACTACAAAAGAAAAAGGCAAAATTAACAGGTCTGACATCACTGTGAAATTTTAGCATTGCTTAAACTGGTGTCAATCAATAATAAACCTGTAGAGTTACTCTAAATGAATGCAGATGGGAAATTAAAGTAGACAAAACCCCATACTGCCTGTAATGAAATTGCTTATTGATAGTGCTTCACTTACTGTCCAAATAAAAGCTAAGTATATGACCAAATTGTTTTATACACATTGCCTTCCTTTTAATTGCAGCATAAGAGCTGCAATCATTGTCTCTTCTATCAACTTACTTAGATTTACAATATGGCCTGCTCCCCATACTTAAGACAATATAACCTTACACCACAGCAATATTATAGTGCCACATACCGTATCCTAGCAACGGTTTAGGGCTTGCATTTGATGTCAAAATAATGGGTCCTGCTTAATCTCTTGGTTTTTTGAAGTAGGGGGTCAAACACAGAAATCTAGGAGCTGGTAAAAAAATTACTGAAGATCATTCTTAAAGTACACCTATAGGGTACATGCTTATATACACATGTGCATTTATGCACTGATGTGTATGGGTAAATGGAAAGGCACATGCGTACACAGACAAGATGGTCTAGTTTTTGTCTTTAAGTTGTTCAGAAAGGAATGAAAGCTCAGAAATGGAATGATGCATATCACTTTCAAGATATCAGAGGCTTTTAACAAATGCAATCTTCTTCCTGCTTTTATCAGCTCACTGTCTTCTATAAGTTAGAGGAAAAGACATCTGACTTACAGACTGAGTTTTTTCTCATCTAAATTTGGTCCTATCACTATATTAAAAATTAAAAATAGTCTTGTCTGCAATTTCTTGTGCCTTTCCCGTTTACTTTCAAAGATTTGTTTCAAACACACTTGATTAAATGACGTTCACCAAGCTATGACACAGCTGAGATTTACCTGTATTTGACTATTTAGAACATTAATTGCAATGGGAAAATCTGAATAGCTTGGTTTGCAGCAGCACCAGGGATATGTGGGGTAACCAGCAGTACTGACCAAATTGAAGGATATTATTGAGCATCTCTGACTCAGTTCAGAAACTGGAAAGCACTTTGAAAGACTAGGAGTCATGTCTGGGTGGCTATCAGAGAAGCATGTATGTATGTATATATGCATGTACACATGTGTGCATGTACTACTTTCTCTGGAGAACAGATGCAAGACAATGTGCAGTTCAGGCTGAGGAAAACTGAAAAACTGATAGCCATGCTATTATAAATCTTTCCCAGGAAATCCAATCCTCTTCTTTACATGCACAAGTTTGTAATTATTACTTTCAATAACCCTGGGAACACCGCGAACCAGGTAGGAGAATGGGGCATCAGCTATCCCGTGAATAACAAGTAAACAGGGCTTTGTTGAACCAGCAATTTTCTAAACACTGCTGGTATTCAAATACTCCGGGCAGGCTTGGGACTATTTGCTCTTCTTTGCCCTCAAGGCCTTGGCAGAACAGAAGAAACAAAGATTGTTTCAAATCATGTTTCATTTTCCTCTATACCTCAGTCAAAAATACGCAGGGAAAAATCTTTCCCCTTGAAAACTTGCAGTGAGAGTACAAACCCGCCAAAGGTTTTGTACAGCCGTCACTGTTCACCCAACAGCTATGTTAGCAAACCTTCAAACACCTGCAGTACCAAGGTTTCGCCTTCCCTTGCTGCACCCCACTAATCCAGCACCTTGGAAGAGCCAGAGTAAACAGCCCCAGAGCACAACCCTGATGTCAGCTAACCCCAGCTCTGCGGGACCAGCAGAGACAGAGGAAATCAGAGGTGTCGCACTTGGGTGCCTGGCACAAAGAGAGATCCACAGTGCAACAAGAAAAACACTGCTAGGAGGAGAGCAATTTCTTCTCGTTAGCCACAATATTTTACTTCTAGCTGCAAACCCAGAGCTTGAAAGGATCCTTGCAAGCTCTGTTTATTTATTTAAATCAATTCTTGCAGCTCTTTTTCTCTCTAAACAATAAAGGTGAAGAGTTTACAGGAGCACGTTGTCCAGAGTCCAACTGTTCAGAAAACACTCTGCTCTGGCACCAATGAAAGCCAGCATCCAGTTTGGGAGCCTTCCCTGTTTTTCCCTTTCTTTATAGAAACAGTTTACTGCATGGGTACACACACACAGCAATTCACCCGTCTCTGCAATTGTCATGGCAGTCATCCTCTGACGGATATTATTATCCCCTAAAGATGGTATGTGGACAACCCTATTCCCTGCTAGGCTGTCCCAGTTTTATAAACTGCAAGTCTGGTCAGCTTAATCTACAGGAGAGGAAAAGACCCAACAAAGCTGCTTAAAAAGGACAGCTGCTGCCACACTGCTGCATTAATGCAGCCCCAGCAGAGTGAAGAAACCATCCTCTTTCACTGAAAGTCTTTCCTTCCCCCTGTAATGGCACCACCATCACCAGTGACACACTGGGAGCAGTGCCACGGGCTTTCCAGGGCAAGAAAATGAGGTCCAGCAGCAAATCCCCCACACCTTCTGCAGCAAGTGGTATATAGGTTAGTGAAGAGGATCAAGCCCCCCCATGCCCCAGCTGCCCTCCCAGCCAATGCTGTTGCAAGAAAGCACCTTTAATTTAAGCAATGCTTCAGCTTGTGCTGAGTAGCATTAGATGAGCACAGCCTCATACACCTGCCCAAACGCAGCTCAGCCTAAGCACTGACTTGAACTGAAATCCAAAACAACAGAAGAGATATAAAAGCAAAGTTTCAATTAACACATTATTTCCTTCTCCAGAGCTATGTGGTCCAACACTGGTTGGCAGTAAATAAAAAACAAACAAGAAGCACTCAAAAGCACTTTTCAAAGAAGAGCAGTGCAACAGGAAGTGGGATCAAAACGCCATTGTTGTCTGAATATGGGGCTTGCGTACAAAAGGATTTGTGTGCATGTGTTCAAAAGAATTAAAAAAACAAAACAGAAAACCAAAACCAACCACACACATCTTGCTTAGGTACTCATTTTTGACACAGGAAAATTCCTTTCCCATTTTCTGCCACTGGAGGCCAGGTACTCCCCCTTGATCCACATGCAGCAGAAGACTTGTGAATTGCGGAACTATGCAGCGTTTTTTCCATCGCAGCATCATATGAGCTCACTTTACATTTTCATTAGACAGGCAAAATTAAAATAAGAAGCAGATAAGGAGAAAATACAATGACTAAAATAAATGGTCAGACACATAGGTAGAAGGCTTGCTAGCCAGCTTCTGTACAGCCAGTTTATACAATTCCCCTGCCTGAAGTAATTTGCCCCTTTTATTGGGCTTGAGGTTTTTTGGTTGGTTGGTTGGGGGGGGGGTTGGTGGTTTTGGTTTGGGTTTGTGGTGGGGTTTGTTTGTTTGCTTTTCTTTTTTTCCTCAACTACTTTAGTTTTAGCTGGGTTTATTTTTAATGAAGTAAAATAAGTATCATTGACTGTGCAACCAATCTATTTGAAATGTTGTTGGTTAACTGCCATTGGCCACACAAAGCACACCAAGACGTTTCTCTTCCTCGAATAGATGAATACAATTTTGTAGAGAGAGTATTTAAAAGGCAGTGAAAGCTGAAATCTTTCAAGAAGAAACAACAGAGCAGCAAACTATGCGATTTTCAGAAAACCTCCTTTTAAAACAATAAATAAATCAGTCTCAGCTGAGTCACTATATGGTAGAAACTGTCATTTTGGTACATGCCTGCTTTTTGCTTAGAACATAGGGACAGAAGTCTCTCGTTCCTACCACACTACCATAACACTTCAACATCTGTAGTAAATAAATCTCAAGCTGCTGTCAAATGTCCAGCACAATGGACATTTCGTTTCTTCCAGTTAACATTTACAGATACACAAAAAATAATTGTGTGTTGTGCTCATAGTCATCATCCTCTTTGATTTGCTTCTTTCCCAAGAATTCTGTGCTGGTTTTCCAAATCAATGTCCCACCACATAAATCGTACACCAACACCAGTGTACAGCCAGCACAGGACTTAGCAATTCACTGTACTGCAGCAAGCTACAAGTTGGCTTTAAGTCTTTGGTTGCAGTCTATGCTACACCAGAAGATTTTAAGTTTTCAGGGTATAAATTTCCTCTGAAGGTAGCAGAACACAGCCCCACTGTCATCTTCATCTACAATCTTCTGCTGACTTGGAATTTAAATGTCGAAATTAGAACTCTGGTACTAAGTAACCTTCTAAAATGAAGTTAAATACTGTGTTTGAAAAAAAAAAATACTATTCAAGGCCAATTTCAGTACACCAGCTAAATAAAAAGTTTAATTTTTGGTCGATTCAGACAGTTATTCTGATTTTCACCAGCTGCTTCTCTAAAAGTGTCTGATCCAACTGGGACTGCAGACATGAATGTGGATTTTACTAGCCTAGTCTTTCCCTTGAGGCTTCAGGCTCTTCTGCTTCGAGTCATAGCTACAAACCTGTGAGAAGTCCCCTTTCCATTATGTTGCTGGTTAATATGCTGGCAGTGAAGAAATATAAGAATGCTATATAATGTTAAAAATTGAAGATAAGTGTGGTTTTATTTCTTCTCTAGGAACACAGGTAACCATCAGCGATTGGCAGTCTGCTTACCTTCATTTCACAAATACTTTGTGTTTGTGATTCTTTAAAATGCATTAATGAAACCCAACATCATGCTGACGCTCATACTGTAGCTACTCATTATAAGCAAAAAGAGGGGAAAAAAGAGGGGAAAAAAGCCTATGAAAGTGATTCGCGACCTTAGGGGAGCCCAGGTGTGAAAAAGACTTAATAAAAATAACACTAGAACAATTTTTTTTGCCAGCCTTTTCAAGGGAACACATCTGTGTTGCGACAGACACAGGTACCAGCCTGTGAAATGTCAGGTAAGAGTGAACAATACAAATATTCATGGCCATCTAGTGGAATTCTTCTCATGGACTGCAGAATCCAGAATGCTAATTTCAGTTGATGTGAGATGTACAATTTATTTGGTGGCATTCATTTTAGTATTTTTACACAACTATTACATTATGCAAATGATTAACAACGCAAATACTCAGCATCTGCCATTCCAAGTGTTCTCTGTCAGTAAAAGGGTTTAAAAGGTTTTGATCTCCACGTGCTGAACTGCTGAGCCTAGTAGTCTTGCATTTATGCCAGTGTAAATTAGCAGCAAGTCAATGAAGTTAAACTGGAGGGTGTAAAAAAAAAAAAAAAAATAGTGCAAAAGCAGAATTAGATTCTGGTATCCACATTTTAATTAGCACAGGAATTAGACCTGAAATGCACTGCAGTGAAGTCAAGAAAAATGCTGTTCTTGGTAAAATTAATAATTATAAAATAAACTGAACATAGTTATGATTAATAGCATTGACTTGGGTTCTTTAAGCTGTAGCATGAGTTGCTTGAAATTGTAGCTGCTGTTTCACTCTTTGCACATTCTTGACATAGTGTAGCACTGAACTAAGTTGATGGTTTTTAGCTGTTTTCAATCAGGTTTCCAAAATTGTGAAAAGTAACTCAATAGTTGTATGTAATGGCAGACTTCGGTTATTCAGTTTAACAGACTCTGGAAGACATTTCCCTAAGAACAGCTTAAAGTGCATCACTCAGCTTTGTTAAACCTATCACCCGTGCTTCAATTTGCCAAATTTAAATATGAAGTATCATCTGCTAAATAAGAGGCAAGCTCCTCTTGCTAGGCAGATAAATAGCCCCTGGGGTAAAACTTCAGTCAAGAGATGGACCAACTGGAGGAAGTTTGAGTATATTAGATCTGGGTTACCATTCATTAGACATGTCTTGCTGCTTATCTGTGAACTCTCTGCAAGACAAGACTTCATTTAACATGTAGGAAGAACAACTAATTAGCAGCTTTTTTTCCTCTGACTAATACAATTCCCTTCTAGCTGCTCCATAAAGAAGATTCAGTGGAACACCTCTGTAAAAGCAGTGGAATTCCAGGTAGTTATGGTGACGAATTTCACTGTGAATGAGGATCAATGTCCCATACTACTTTGAATAGTAATTTCTTAATTCTTATTCAAATCCAGCCATCAGGATAATATAACTTGAACTGAATTGGTCATGTGATCCTGATGGCATCCCATTAATGGGCTGTTCACTTAATTTATGTAATTTTAAAAAATTAAATAGTCATATTTTAAATCCCTATTGCAGTCCTTTAGATTGAAAGTACATGTTTAAAAGTTATAGTATCTTTATAAATCAGTATGTCTGCACTTCTTTGTTGACTGAACTTTCCCAAAGTTTTAATTCACCTTCCCTCGTTGCTCTCATGCCTGTGGGAAGATAGTGAAATGCCAGCATTGAGCCATTTCATACCTATTTACTAGCCCTGGTATGTTCCACAGAAAACAAACCCACATCTGTATGAGTTGGCAAACAAACTAATGTTTTCTATATGTACAGAGAGAGTGTAAAAATAAATTTATGGGGACACTTTCATTTCTGGTCAAAAGCCAAATAAACCCTGTCTCTACGTAAAATGATCACGAAGGCAGTTATTAATAACAAAAGCTTACAGGCCTAATTCTGCAAGATGTTGAGCCTCCCCCTTCAAGCCAACACAGACCCAAGGTGATCAGCACCTCCTGTGAAGCATTTGGCAACTGTGGCCTAAAGGGGTCATTGCAGATACTCCCTCATGTCTCTAGAGCACAGCTGCCCAAGCAGTCCAGGAAAGGTCCAGCCCAGAGAGGGTGCACCACTGGGAAAACCAATGCCCCATCTATCTAGGGCTATTTATAATGCTTGCATTAAACATTTAGATCCAAGCCCTAACCTGGCTAGGTGTCAAGGACCACACTGAAAAAAGTACCACACTATACCCTCATTAAGAAAATGCATGAAGCATTAATTTCTATTTCTGGTCACAGTTGTAAGCATCATCAGGGTTACAGCTGCTTTATTGTGGTTTCTCAAGAATTTCCTTGATAAAAAAGGACAACAGAATTAGCTGAGCCTTTTGGAAATAGCTGCACAGTCCAGCTGTAAACCAATGTCAAGTAGCTGGCAATAAAACAAAACAAAACCCCATAATACAACAGTAGCTACACATCTACCAGCAGCAGCACATTTGCCCTCTTTAGTTCTTTACTTGTAACTGGGAAAGGTGGGAGGGGGAAGAAGGGCCCCCTAGCCTGGAGACCACGTGAAATCTTATAAAGCCATTGCCCAGACTGGTACAGAAACCTTTTTGGCAATGCGCTCGTCATGTTAACCTGCTAGAGAAGACGCTTCCTTTTAGTGAGACCTAGGGGCGCTGAGAGCATAGACGTGCTCTATGTGATAACAGAGAAGAGTTCAACACACTTTTCTTTCGGAGGAAAAGGCACTCTAAAGTGTTGTACTAGCAGCAAGGACTGAAAAACAAAGTAATAAAAATCTTCAGAGTACTTAGCCTTTCTTATTTTATGCCAAAGAATTACAAGCTGTGTCATTTGCTGGGAGAAGGCAGCTGAGGTACAAGGATCAATCAAGAGGACTGGATTTATCAAAGCCTTGGGCAAGCAGCTCCAGACTTTTCCTAAAAGATGCCAATTTCTGCAAGAATCAAATATGATCAATGGTTTGTATCTGCTGGAAAGACAAAGAGAAGGGAAGCTTTCACCTGTGCTTATGGTTTTGTACAAGCCTATTTCATGTGTGTAAGCAGGGAAGGATCATCCATGCACTATTACATCCCTGGAGTTTTAGAACATTAAATTATTACTGTAAAGGCAATAAAATGTCCAGAAAAAGTCATTATGTCACATATTAATTTCACTGTTCTATTTTTATACGATTCTGCCTGCATTGTTTGATTACAAAGAGAAATTTCCTGTCCCTCCCTCAGGTTAAATTTGGAAATGCTGAACAGTTAGAGGAACTGTCTATACGGAAAAGTCACAAACAAGTGCACTAGTCATTTCTTATTACCTATCTTTGCAGGCAAAGCTGACATGAGAAGAGGAAGAAAACTTTTGTGGCTAAAGCAGAAAGTGAAGTAAGGCAGTTCACCGCCATCTGTGCCCTAATCCAGTATTTGCTTAACTTCAGAGTACATTTCCATGTGTAAATTTAATACTCCCTCACAAGTCAAATTCTCCTGTACATCAGTACTCTTCATGTACATACTAAGATCATACTTGCATATAATCACAGTGATGAACTCCATAATTATTCCACCTGGAACCCTTCACATCCCTGCCTGTTTGACTTGCCTAAATGCTGCCAGCTGTTAGATTGAACACCATGAGTGGTGAGAAACAACCTTACCTTTAGAGTGACACAATCAAGACCAAACCAGGTTAGCTACTATGACCCCAGCCGTCTTCTCTTAGACCAAGTGGCAACCCAGTAGCTGCATTTAAGAATCAAACAAACAGAAAACCCCAAGACCCTACATAGAAACAATGGATTCATTTGCCATGTGCAAGTAGAGAAAACAGGGTACCCAGCTGGAACCCAGAAGACATGAATTACAGGTAATATTTTCAAAGTTGTCTAAGATATAGATGTAGTTTCTTAACATCATGGTGCCCGAATTTCATTAAATATGAGTTCAAGGTCAGTGCTGATCAATACCTGAAAAACCTTAAAATCCCACATTTAAGAACCTAAATCCCAATTGGGAGTGATAGTAAATATCTCTGAACACCAACAAGGCCAGAGTTAGGCGCATAGATGTATTTGCTCTACAGCCTGTGCAATCAGTGATGAAAGAAGATGACTTTGTTTTCCATTAAAGTGCTTTCACTGACTGTGTATGTTTGTCAAATCACATCATTCTTTACATCCAATACCCTTGCCTGGTGGTCTCATCTTTTCTTTTTGGATTGAGAATCACCCTAACCTGGAGACCATGTGTAATCTGTTTACCTTTTTCGTTGCAGAAGTCAACATGTGCTTGCCCCTCTCAACAGTAGCACACTCAGTGAATTGGCTTGGGATAAGAAGGAGACAGCATGCCCAGGTCTATCATTATCACAATGCTGGCTGGGAGGTTTTCATTTTGTTTAGTTAAGAAGTACAGTATTTGTACAGACACAATAGTATAAGAGATCATGTCTATCTTTAGATTCTGCAGAAATGTTTTTCACTGAGTTCCTAGTACCCAACTTAACTCTCTCCCCAGAAAGAATATGCAGCATCCCAAACATTGAGTGAGTGAATGGAAACCCAGAAATAGAGTCCTGTAGATCAATAGATTTGACTGAGAAAGTGTTTGCATTCTCGGGGGTAGAGATCATTGTGTTTCTAAGTGGATCAGAGATATGATCCTCAGCCGCTGTGAATGGAATGGAAACTGAATGCCATCAGCAGGAGATACAAGCGCTGATGTGGTGAGGTAATGTGGTAAGGAATAGCAGAGTGGAAGGAATGCAATGCCTCTGCCCTGAGGAATCTTAAAGTTAGCTCAATCTGGTATTCAAACACTGAGTGAAGCAGGGGGTAAGGAAAAGAGAGGAAACATAAAAGCACAGCATTTTTTCAAGAGAATCATTTCTGAAAGAAGGACAGGCGCCACTCAGTTTCTCTGGACAATGAGTTTAAAGTGCACCTAGTATTTAGAATTTATCCTCCCCATACGAATATAATAAGGAGGTGACTGTCAGCCTCTTGCCAATTTACCACTTCCTCACACTGAGACATCTCCAGTGGGGATGGCATGGGCCAGGCAGCTGGGGTGGTCAAACTGGAATGTTTAACCATTGTGCCCAGGAACCGCTGCATGCAGAAGGCCACCACGAATGGGGCACATCATGTAAACCACCTCTTTTAAATAGCACCCCACTGCACTATCAGTCCCATGAGGTAGCTCTGAACTGGCAACTTGCTACAAACCTGCCACTGACCTTGCCAGAGGCACAACCCTGAGAAGGAAAGGTACAGCTGAAAAGTGATGGATTATTTGCACTGAAATGCAAACTAAACTCAACCTTGATTGGATGATACTTTTACGAATAAATCTCAAAAGAAAGGTTAAGTTTCTCTCTAGCATAATACCAGGAGTCATGTCTGCTTTGAATGATATCAGTGCTAAGTTTTGGTTGTGTCTCTGATGAGAGGGAAGCTAGCCTGAAAATTAATATAATGAGTCTATCCAAGCTACAGCTGCTTTCGTGGAGTCCTTAGGGCATTGACTGTGACCTCTCTAAAGTCAAGATGCTACTGTTTGGTTTATTGAGAGAAGGTAGCTAGCTGCCTTGTCTTTCTTCCACATGAAAGATAATACAGCTCTAATGCACAATGGTTATTAGCCTTTCACAATAATTTCTATTGTCAGGAACACAAAGGATAAAGCATAATTCCAAGCTTACCTCAGGGCTACATTTCATGGTCTAGAGGCGGGACCTGGGAATAAAATATTCACATTGCTGCCTTTATTTTGAAACCATGTACTATAATGCTTGTAATTATGACTACTTAAATTCAAAATTACAGGGTATTCCTTACCCCTTCTGCAAGTTAAAAATATCATAGCCATAGGACAGCCAGAACCTGCCGCTAGGTGATCACGCCCTCAAGAGAAGTAAAATGCAAACACCACAGCTGCTTTTCTGCCTCATCCTGTCTCAGAAAAGAAGTTAAGGACTAGAAGTCAAAATGAAGATGGGATCTGACCAGAGAGACAACATGTAGATTTTACTATTGGTGGTCACTCGGTGCATATTCCAAGGTCTAACCATGGATACTCAATTGTGTTTTACACCTTTACATGCATTATATTAACATTTCCATCAGGAAGGGAGGTGGGAGGTGCACGGCGAGACAGAAAAGGCAAAATAAAAACTTATTACATACAATCTTGGCGAGTAATATCTGCCTGGCACAGAGCAGACTGGATCATGGCAGAGAGATGGTGATGCACCATCAGCACTTCCAAATTCTGCTCTTATTCTACCAACTGCAGGCCTTGGGCAAGCAGAAAAGGCAGAAGTGAAATAAAGCTCTGTCATGTCATCTCCCTACATCACACACGCCTCAGCAGAAGCCCAGAGGCAGAGGAGTAGATCAAGAATTAAGTAAAATAAAAAGAAAGAAAATTCTCATTGTTGTTCCCAAAGGAGCTTCTTTGGGAAAAAATTCTCATTGTTGCTTTTCAAAGGAGCATCTCTGCTATAGGGGGAAAGCCTTGCCAGGACTTTACAATCAAATGATAGCACCCCCTGCATTGTTTGAGCACTGTCAAGAGGCATTATATTCAGAAGATAATCCAGTCCTTGAACTCCCCAGGTACTGGTTTTAAATACCTCTGATGACATCCAACTGCATCCTATCTGGGTATGCCTCAACCATCTAGCATCACATTTGGTTATGTCTACAAAAACACCAGCTAGGAAGAAAGAGATCATGAAGAATGATTTTAGTCTTTTATTTGAGCAAAAGCTAAACATATGGACCCTGGCACCAAAAGTATGGAATCTATGATAAAACATATGGATATCCATATGGGAAAAAAAAAAAAAAAGCCCTAAAAAAAAAAAACCCTAAAAAAAAACCCTAAAAAAAAGGAAAAGGCTTCTTGGCCAGAAATCCTGCTCTTGCATTTTTATCCTGTATGCAGAGTGCACCCCCTTCCCTCCGCAGCACAGCACTGCCTGCCCTTAGATTAGGATGCTATAAATTCACATGCAAATTTCACAAAATGCTATATTGTTATCAACTTTATTAGATTTAGGAATACAGTCTCACTTATATTTTTTTATTCTCTTAAACCTTTTCATCACTTAATAGCTCAGAAAGTAATGGATTTCGGTAAAAAGGAGAAGCTTATTATAATCAATCCTGTTGCTCTATCTCTGCTCGATGCTAGACTAATGAAACTTATTTTTCTTCAGGACCTCTACAGAAAATCCTTTCCTAGGAGAAAGACAAAAAAAAAAAATCCCAAACACTTAATATGCTGCTGGCTTGTGATATTGCAACCGTATTATTCCTCTCCTTTAGGTGTCCATCCAGAGGTTTGTAAGAGCTATTAATTCTATTTTACTCACTAATTTCTAGCCTGTAGTGAAACAAGAAGCTGTGAATCTTATTTAATATGGTATACCAACCTACAGTCCAAATGGCTAGAGGCCCTCTCATTAAGTTCCAACTCTGAAAACTCAAAAGTTCATTTTCTTTTTAAGTAGTGAGGGTAACAAAGCCAGAAAGGACAACTTTATCATAATGGTTATATCATAAATAGTCCCTCTACTGAGTCTGTCACCATGTCAGCCTCCTCTAAGATCTTATTTAATGCATGCCACCTTCGTAAGAGTTTTTAAAAATGTTTTAGCTCCTTTCTTTGACATTCTTAGAATGAAGAGGCACGTAAGAAAATGAGGAAACACACAGCTTTCAACTTCATTATTAAATGCTTTGGTAACAGGTAAGGAACTGTTCATAGATTTACTGCTTTAGGTAAACATTCCAGGCAGCCAGCATCCCCAAGCCGCAGTCCTGCTCACAGTGCTTGGCTTGCATCTTCTCTCCATCACTATTATGGTCCCCCTCCAACCCTGCAATGGGGGCTCCAGAGCTTGTCCCTGTGCCCTGGGGGCTGCCCAGTGGTGTTACCCCACATCACATTGCCAGTGAAGCTGCCCAGAAAGCTCACCTCAGCACGGGGCAGCCAGCAAGCGGCTTGGCCCCTGTTGTACCAAAGAACTACACTTGCTCATAATATACGTGTGCAAAAGTACATGGATATGCTTATTTCACTACAGAAGCAAGAGAAAAGAAAACAAATTTGAGGGTATTTTTACACCAACAATGAATCAACATTTTACCAATTCCTGATACCTCTCCACTGGAGAGCAGAACATGAAATATCTGAATGCAAGCAAGAGAGTGCATCTACTCACCCACCAGAGGAAGAAGATACAGACTAAGACAGTCCCTCAAACAGGACTCCATACAGTTTAAAAGCATCCAAGGAAGTATTTTATCTTGGGTTTATTTATTATTAATGCAAATGTTTGCTGGGGGTATTTTTGCATATGTCCAGGACTGGAAAATAGAAATATCATGAGAAAAGTTAATAATATTGTAGGCATATTTTTAAAAAAGAGGATGCTGGATGAATCCTGGGAACAAGAAGAAAAATTTCATTTCCATCATCCAACTGCTCAAAGTCTCCAGCACAATATGGTTTTAGCCTTGTCTAAAGTCAATTGACAAAAAAACCCAAACCTGATTTTCTACACTTTTGTCCCTGCTCTACAGCCAATTCCAGAACCACACATGAAGGCTACATGATGTAACTAATCATGCAACACTTAATTAAGAGACAGTTCTTTCCAAGGTAAAGTGGTTACATTTCTAAACAAGGGAATTACTTCGTTACCTTATCATAATTAGTACAGTTACTAAAATCTTTATTACTTTTCTTTATTCACTTGGGTAAAGGATGCTTCTTTTTACAAGGGATCAAAGAAGGGCAATGAGGAAGGCAATGGCTTTATGTGTGGATACAGCCAGCTACTGAATTTGATCCTACAAATATCTCGCAGTTACCCACACGAGCAGGCTGCTTGCATTCATAGTTACATGCAAGAAGTGTTTGCAAGACTGAGCCCTAAAACCACTAAATTAATGGTGGAAATACATAAAAATGTATAATTGATGAACAAATGAATTAGGATTCTGCTCAAAAGTAGGTAGAAAAGGATTATCACTCAGGCAAGCTCTCTCCAGTGACTGCTCCTGACTGATAGATTTGTATAAGGCTGAGTTTCTGATTAGTTCTGAGATATGAATGCTTCAAAATGTAGGAATTAAAAATAAAAAAGAGAGTTTCTGAAAATGAAATGCAATACCCAATTCAATTAGAAGAAAATGCTACGATCTGGAATTGAACCAAGACTTTGGGACAATATTATTCATTCTGTGCCAAGTTTAGTGATGTTTTCCAAAATGCCAGTTTACGTAGGTTTATGGAAAATAAATAAATAAATAAATAAGAAAATGAACCTTTTCATCCAGAACAGAGGCTGCTAATTTCATTAAAGTTGTTAGATACTTTCTCAGAGTGTATCCATGCCAATCCCAGTGTTTCATTCCCCCATTTCCATCTACATTCTGCTTGCATGGAAACGGCCTGACAAATCTATAACCGTAGCATTACATTTCCTGCGCTTGCCGCACCTGCTGCCAATGTGTTTCATTACTCAGACTCTGAGAACATTGCAGAGACTTGGAAAAGTGCTGCCCATCCAAAGCAGCCCACTCACTCACGGCTGGTGGTCATAAGCCCCTGGGTCAGGTAATCTGCTCCACGAACATCCCAGAAGAGCCTGAATCAACTCAACTGACAGTAGATGAGCCAAGTCTGTCAATTCATAGAGCAGCTTGAGCTCATCATCTGTATTTACATAGTTCCTCAATCAAACTCCTGCACTCTGTAAGCTACATTTATTACCCTTCGTACAGGCCCAATACAGTTTTACAGTTCGCTCTCTTTACAGTAGAAGCAGCCAGAGAGCTCTTCCTGATAGCTATTTTCTCCCTTAATTCTCTCTTTTAAGAGGGAGGGAACAGTTACTACTTGCCAAACCAGCACATGTTCACAGAGAGAGTGCGGTCAAGTGGTCAGGAGCAGAGCTGATGTTAATTAGCAATGAAATAAGGAATGAACCAGCATTAGCCCTGAGACTAATCAATGGGAAAATCACTCCAAGCAGGCAGCTTAATGAAGTACTATACAGCTGTTTATTTTTAGTCTGTTTTAGCCTGACAACAAAATCTCGATTAATTAAAAGCAAAAAAATCTTTCTAAACATATTTCCTTGCAGAGCCTTGCTATAGCTCCAGTTTGGTTGGCTTTTTTATTACATTTGTCTATGCCTTTCCTGGATAATTAAAGACTCCACTAGAAAAATTAAGGCAGGTCAAAAAAGCATGTACCCATCAGTGGCACATGTTTGTCATCAGCAATAACCTGCCACCTCGCAGGCAGCCTATTCAGGGCCCTTCCCAGCACTTGACTCCCTGCCCCTCTGCAGCAGTGGATGGAAGGCAGAGCATCCCAGTCACCAGCCTGCTCCCAACACCCCTGTGTCAGGGATGGGCTGGTAGAGGGAAGGACAAGTGCCATGGTACTATTTAGGTGAGGCAGCCTTGATCTTCTCACCATCACAGAGTGCCTCTGTGGTGAGAACATCAGCGCCCAGTGCCTAAGTACATTTATGAATCTGGGCTTTGCTCTCAGTATGATGTGATTCCTTCCATGCAAACCAGATGCATAGAACTTCCCAAACATTTGCATTGAATGACCACAAATGAATCACATACTACCTGCAGAATAAGTTCCTGTCCCTCGCCAGACATCTGAGAACAATGAGCAAGCAGTCACCCCACTGGATTCTCTTTTGGGCATCCCCGCGCTGTATGCTCTTGGGGGATCCCACTAGCCTTCTCCCACTGTCTTACTGCACCTTCCATTCTCAGCCCTTTTGTGCCACAAGCACTGTCTGATCCTGTATCTGTCTACACTTGACGACAGCACAATAGTATAGCCTTGATTTAACCACCAGATTTAATCACTGCAGTTTAAAATGCTGCCACAATGAGAAGCAAAAAATTTGATGCTTTGCTTAGTTTCTTTCTTATGAAGACTCCAAATCCACTCTTCGATGTTTTCCTACACAACATCAGGATATGAAATGATATTTACATGACAGTAAAATTAATTACAGTTTTGACTTGACATTAAAAGCTGAGTTTTAATGCCAACAGTAACATGAGTTGGAGATGCAGGAGCACAACAACCCTCCTCATGCCCAGATCCCAACTGCCAGAGTGAAAACAGGGACAGGTAAAAGGTCAACTGAAACCTGCTTTTATAGGTTTTACTTTTTCCCACTGTGTATTTAAGACAATTCATTGTTTGTTTGATCAAAGTCCTCTCATATGCTAACAGAAGCATGATTTGAGAAGTTTCTTAATCTTTCCAAATACAATCAATAAACCCCCTCTGAAACTGTGTCAAAGAAAAAAAGGAAAAAAAAATTACTGTCTCATAGATGGTCTCATGCAGATACATGTGTGGCCTTACGGATTTTACTCCTCTGTTTGTTGCGCTATCCATCACTCTGTGATCCTTTAGGTGAGCATTGCTACCCTGTATCCAGCAAGATCAGCACAAACCAGGCAAACTGCTCCTCCCCAGGAAAACAAGAAATCTTTAAAGTGATATTATCGGCTCCTCTGTGACAGAGAAAATTTCTAAGTCAAATTCCCCTCCTGAAGATGGAGACATTACAGTAAATATGTTTATTAGACCTGGAGTGAAAAGCCTTAATTAAGATGTACTGTGTTTGCAAAACGAGAAACCAAACTGAAGACACTCAAGTACAGTAAATATATCTTTAGCACTGAGCAAAGCAAGACAGACAATAGCTTCCATTAACATTCTACATAAGAAAACACAAAAAAATTAGTATTATAAATGTATTTCAATAATACTGTTAGAAAACTTTTGACACACCATGATATAGTGAGCATACAATATTAGACAGATATCCGCATTCTTAAACATGAATTAAGTTTATTAAAGACTATCTTATATATTAAAAGCTAGTTTTACCAGTTTTTCTTCTTTGGTCATTAATTCTGCAGCATGCTGAAATAAATCTTGCTGCTGCTTTCACTTCAATAAGTTCATTCATGCAAAGATCCCAAAAATTCACAAGCTTGAGTTAAATAAACTGCCTTGTTTATGAGATAGGCAATGGATATAAAAGAACTGACTGACTACTAGGAAGCAGAGGTGGAAGTTTATTACTACGCCTGTTTAATAGTACACAGTTGTATGATGAATTCCTCAAGCTTAGCGCACACCAACACAGTAGGTGAAAAAGATCCTTTTTAAAATAAAGCACTTATGAAAATGTAAGTCTTGCTACAAATAAATGAAATGATCTGATTGAAAAGATCCACTACTCTTGCAGTCGATTTCAACTAACTTGTCTGTGATTACTTGCAAGGAAGCGTGAGTGATTATCAAAGGTACCTACTCATAAGACTTGATTTTATCCAGTTGTAAAGTTGGATTTTCAGAGCTTTTCCTTTTTTTTCCGTTGTTTGTTTTTGGAGGAGGGGGAGAAGGGGAAGAGCCACAGTGAAACAATTGTTTGTTAAAAAGTGCAGACCTGAAAAAACAACATCACCAGCCAGGTAATCCCCTTTATAGGCCGATTTGATAGCTCAGGGAAAGCTAAACAAAGGCACAGTGCTCTGCAACCACAACAGCTGGGTTGGAAATTGCTGCAGATTGTTAAGAGGAGCTGCAAACTAGAGATAGGCAATGAAAAGCTTAGAAATGATAGTTCTAAAAAAAAAGAAAAAGACAAATTACTCCAAAGACCATATTCTTTAAATTGTTGAAGCAAAACATGTTTATTTGATTTGTTTGTATGCCTATTAAAAAAATGCTACTTTGGGATTCTAGGAACCCAGTCTGTCAATTTTTCAGCTTCTGCACTTTCATGGTTGCTTAGAGCTGTTTAATGCAAATACATTTCCAATATGAGATTTCATGCCCCTAAATTACACCCAGTTAAGGGTGAATGAAAATGTAAGGTAAATAACTATAATCAGCCATATTATCTTTCTCTTGGCACCTCTCACTTTACAGGCATATTTAAAGGCATCTCTGGGGTCCTATCCTTTTTAACAAGCGGCAGCGTATTTCCTGGAATATTACTTACGATGCTGTGCTGTGAACATTACACAGGTTAAAATGTTACCTAGAGACCTAGAAAGAATTGCATCTGTTGCAGAGCCACGCTTGTTGCCGCGTTCAGGAACAACTGAAAAGATGACAGAAAGTGTTCAACTATGGGATGAAAAAGAGACTAGGACCACTTAAATCAAGTTTTCACATCCGATACTGTTGATCAGCACTGTTGGGGTGCAGAAGATCAAGGTGAGAAAACGGAGACATACTTCTGGTATTCACTGAGGATGCTCTGGAAAGCACTCAAGATTTCAGTTAACATAAAGGAAAAGTACAGGAACTTCAGGATGTTTCACTCACACTAGTATTTTTAAGCCAATAAATCCATGCTAGAGAAGGAAAGGTGATCTGGGCATAGCTAATAACAGCCTCATAGTCCCTTGCTGTCTCCCTGAAAAAGTAGACAATGACAAGCAACAATCAAGGAGTAACTAGTTATTAACTTGGCAAAGAAAAGACAGGAAGAACGGGAATCTTCAGAAGGAAATCTATCCCTAGAGTCCTTGAAAACAAATCTGGATTGAGCAGGATTGAGCTTGCAGTTGGGCAGTTTTCTGCTTTGTTTTACAGGAAGATAACTTTAGGCTTCTGCAAATAGATATTCTTCCGCTTCAACTGAAAGCGGCCTGACTCAGAGGAACCCTGTGAGGGAATAAATTCTTGCAGACTCAGATTAGCTTGTCTCTCACATGAATCCCAACTGTTACCATACCTCTGTTTACCAGCTTTTTATTATCCAAGCTATTTTTACATCATTAGTTAGCAGATTACTGATGCTGAGGTTCTGCTTTCTCCTAGGAAGCAGTTTCTCCACAAATCAAATCTCATGCAGTCATCTGTCTTTTTTGAAGCAGCCTGCAAAGCTCTCAACCAATTTATCCCTCTGCAGAAGGTCTCACCCAACAGTTTAAATGATACTGGCTTAGCTAAGTTATGTTAGATCCTGTGTAAAGATAGATTTCTCCCCATGTATTTAAAAAAAGGGTAGGGAAGAAGTAGCAGGAAACAGGACACACAACTGTTTTTGTGACTGGCAAGCAGGGTAACCTTCAGAAAGCTGAGTTTAGCCTCAGTTCTCCATCCATAAACCATTATGGTAACAGCTTCACAGGGTGAAGTTCACTTTTTGTAATCCTCAGATGCAAAGTGCTGAAGAAGAATAAACCAGGATAAATAACGGACTGCCCTAGTTAGGGTACATCAGTCTCCAGGTCTTTCGATATTACCACAGTATTTCTGCTATCACAGTGAAGCAATGTGATAGCCTTCCTGATCCTTCATCAGCTCAAGAGCACCAGAAATTCCTGTGAAACACAAGCAGGCATTTCTGGTCAGACTGAAGGACAGCATGGTTTGATTTCTGCATTCTGTTACAGGCTCAGGATGAAAGCCACTCATTCATTAACTACAAATAACTATATTTTCAGTAGAGTAGGGATTTGGAACAAAATACTGAAAAATATGTTTCTCTGCAGATCAGGATAGGGATTTTGGGCAGCCAGACACGTACAGACTTACTTTTCCTACTTCCTTCCAAAATTGCAAAGCATCTTCTCTCATCTGTGCAACACCACTGATGCCACTGCCAGAGAGTCACCTCTTCCCAACACCAGGGATGCTCCTGACACAGCAGTGCATCACAACAATGTCATGATACCAGTTTACAGGAAAGAAAATGACTGCTCTCCCAGAAATAACACAGAGCAGTACACCTTAAGCTTCATTAAACCCACTCAGCAAATGTAAAACTACCCCCACAAAAGCCCCTTCCTCTTTAATGTGTTTCATTTACAACTGAAGTAAATGCAGCTGGAAATGTGATTTTCAGATATCCAGGTTTCTATTACGTGCTCACCTGACCCTCATCTCAGCACCTGACAGAGGGAAGGTATACACAAGGCTGATTTTTCTTTCTGAATTAGAAGACATTAAGCCTCATGAAAGATCTGAGGCATAAGCTACATAGCTCCTATGCAAGTAATGCTTTTTCCCCACTTAATCCAGACCATAATGATCAAGAGGTATCAGAAAATTGTCAAAGGAGATAAAGCAAGTTATCTCTAATAATGCATCTATGTCTCTTGGCCAGCATCAGCTTATCTGGGAGCTTCATTGGGGATATACAAAGACCTCAAAACTTAAGTGTCAATATATAATTGTTGATTCACTGGGAAAAGTAAGTCATTGTGTACTGTGTCTCTGTTACAGTTAGCCATGCTTTGAGGTTCTCAGGATAAACTCTGTAAATAAAGATGCTGCGGGACAAAACAATTCTTTTTTCTTTGCCTGCCCCATGGCACATTTCCTTTGCTTTCTGAAGGGTGCAACAGCTCATATTTCACTGTAACAGGGATCAAGAAGTGCTAGGGGGTATCAACACACTGTCCACAGTACTATCTCACTGCAGAATCATTACCTCATGTTACTTCTTCTCTCATCCCCTCCACAAGGAAAACAACTCAAGCAGGATTTTGCTTGCACTGTAAACAAGAGCCCCTGTGGTCATGATAGGGAAGTCAAACATGCACACAGTGCACAAGACCAGGCATATGACTGGAAAGTTGTGGGGAAGTCCACATATCCATTTCAAACCATCCCACAGGAACATCCTGCCTGGAGCACAGGCTAATTCTGCACTGGCTGTAGAGCTTTTGACAGGTTTCAATTGATAAAACCTCAACAAACCCACAATGCCCAAGATTAACACACTTGTGGTTAATCTCATTGCTAAACTGTCCATGAGCTCACAGAAGATGTTTTGGGAAAAAAAAAAAGAGTTTAAACCATTACTGTAGAGCAGCCCATTGTGCTGGAGGCACAAAGCTACTCGTACAGTTTTTGTCACAAGACTATAATAAAAATACCCAAGCAAGGTCCAGCTACAAAGAAACTGAAAGATAAACACCCAGGATTTCAAAACGGATTTAAAACTGCCTGGAAGCCAGTGCTAGGATGCTCATGGAGACTTGTGCTGCCTCACACTCCTACATGCTGTACAAAGCAGATTAGCACTACTGCTTCGGGTCCAGGGACACCAAATGGCTGCGGATTACAACAGATAGGTGTAAATATCTGGGAAGATACCATCTTTTGCCTGAAGGGAATATCATCATCTAATCACCTGGAGATAATGAAGATCATGCTTTGTGGACATCATAATGTGAGGTATTTTAAGCAGGTTCCTGAATTACAGGCTAGAGGGAGTGGCTGTGGGCACATATTTTTAGATGAACACTAGTTACTAACTCCTACCAACTCCTCCTGCTCTTCACAATCATCAACTCCATTTTAGAGGGGTTCAGCCATTAGCTGTTCCTCAAGCACTCCTTGATCAGTCAAAGACAATAAGCCATCTTTCTGGCTGGCACTATGGTCCTCGACAGGAAAGGGCATGGAGAGAAGTCATCTGCATATCGCAGCAATTTGGCACTTGTATCAGCATTGCATTTTCAGTTCATTTAATGCCTGTGAGTAACTGGAGAAAAAAAAACCTATCAACCTTTAGGACTTTCCAAGTGAGATACCTAGGATTAGAGGTGCTGTGCAGCAGTGTATCCTTTCTGAAAGAAGCCCACAAGCCATTCTAGAGGATAAAAACCCTGCCTTTTCCTTTAGTTCTTAGTGAAATACAGCAGGGAGTGGGAACTTTATCCCATCACATGTAGAAGTTTTCCCACTGAATTCTGTAGAGCATTGATCTAAGTCTGTATTCACGGACACTACACTTTTGGTTAGTTGAAATGCTGTTCAACATCATCACCATAGGTAAGTATAATCTTTGCTCTTCCCACTTCCAAACAGTTCAATAAATGGCTCTTTTTCTGACTGTCACCATATAGCCCGCAGGTAGAGTCAGGTTAGAAGGAAAAAAACACCTGTAAGACACTTATAGCCTTTGGACCCAGTTCTGCAAGCAGCTCCGCGACCTGGTAAAAGTAGGTTTTAAGCTCTCCCAACATAAAGAGCTACAGAAGTTTTGCTTGTCATCTGAGTTATTTCAGTTTTGTGTCTCTCCCAGTCTTATTCAGTTTGGCCTTTAAAAACAGACTGCTTATTTTGCTTGTTGCTTTCTTCTCGTTTCCTATCAGTTTTCAACTCCAAGTCACAACCAATGGGGATATTTGGCTGACCAGTGACAAGGAAGATTTTTACAGCCAATTATTTATTACATTTTAAGAGTCATTGAGAAATAGTGAATTGTAAAATCATAAAAGCTGTTGCTTCTGTCAGTTTAAAGTTTAAAGTGTTTAACTAACAGCTGCCACTTCTCCTTTAAAGACTATGCGGGCAGCATTGCTGAAGGGGGGCATTTATTCCCACTTTGAATCATGCCACTACACAGCTTGATAAAGAAAGGAGGCTCTCTATGGACTTTGTGCTTCTTCACAGTGTACTTTGCTGACAAGAAGTATGGAAATCTTCACTATGCTTTTCATTTCTGCTTTCTTAAAATTGCACCTTTATGTAGATCTGCCTGTGTTTGAGGGGCTTCTTCTCCCTCTCTTCCTGCTTAGAAAGACCCTAGCCCTCAGATGGAGAGACACTGTGACCACATCAGGGTTGACACTCTGCTCTCTCCCAACTCTGCATCAAACTACCACAAAAGATAGATACAGCTCTACTAGAAACAGGATTTTTTTCACTGAAGTCCCTTAGGTCTTTACCTAGTGGCCACCTAGGCAATAGTAAAACATTTCAAAGCAGTTAGAGACATATCCCAGCTTTTCCAGCCACATTTAATTCCTTCCATTGGGCAGATTCTAAGGACAAGAGTGCTACTGCGGAGCACATAACAAGGTGCTCCTTTTGCCAACACAGTCCCTGCTCAGTCAGCTTCTAACTCTGCTTTTCAATGTGTTTTGAAGTCCCCCGAGAAAGGAAAATGCCAAGTATTACAGACATCAATGTGAGAAATATGAAAGTGAATACAGTGGTGTGGACTTGAACATAACCCTTGTGCTAGGATTTGAATCCTGCCCATTTATCTGGTATTGGCACATTTTATCTTTGTTTTAAAATAAAACCACACTTGTAAGAAAGGAGGTTCCAAGAGCAACTGGGATGTTGGGTAGGTCACAAATCTAAAACACAGGGTTCAGTTTCTTATTTTAAAACTAGGAAACATTTATTGAAAAGCTAGTTCAAGATGATTATGCTATTACTTACTTTTGTACACACTCAACTTCAAGCCACAAATGCTGATGTTACATTATTTGTAGGAACTGCTTGTAAGTTCATATTATGTTTGCTTTGTAGGAACTGACTGTTAGTTCACTTTATGTTTGCTTTGAAAGTACAAATAATTACTGTGATGAAAAGTGCCTATCCACCCCATAACAGCTATAAAAATAAATAAAGCACTTCTGAAATCCCTGGGACTTGTATTTAGTGTACATTGATGCAGTGGCAAAATTTTGACAATTTACATGTTTAAGCTTGCTTGTGTATTATTGCTTAGTAGTCAAACATTAAGGAAGAGATCTCCAAGTTGAACAAATAGGTAAAACCAGGAGAGTCACTCTTCAAATCTCTTTTTTGAGAAAATTCTTTCCTACCAAGGTGGAAGGAGGTAGGGCTGCTTTAAAATCTGAAATATCTTGCTCATCTAAAAATAGAAACAAGAAAGTATTTAACAAGCCACATTCACAGATGTTTGTATGAAGCCATAGGGCAAAACTAATATTGCTCACATGATGTTAAAAATCAAGCAACTCCCCACACCTACTAAGAGCCATGAGGGCCCAGAGTCATTTCCATACAATTGGTTTGCAAATACATGATAACTAAATGGCTAGTAGACACAGATCCTGAGACTGCATCAGCAGATCAGCTAATTGTGTTAATTAGCTATTTGCATGCACAATTACTTGACTTGTACAAGCAGTCAAGGTGATGGTACATGTAAATTAGGCATGGATTTGCACAATTTAATCATCTGAAAATCTGCTATTCTACTTATTTTTAAGCACTAGGGATCAATAGCTACATAAGAGTCTTGCGAGTTACTGTATGGTTAATACATGCACAGAGTTTTACACCCCTTTTGCATAACTTCCGTACACCACTGGGGGCAAGCACACCTGCAAGAAAAGGGGAAATCACCATCACAAAGTCAAATAAAAAAAGTGAACTGCATCCCCACACAGACAGAAATTCACTTCTTGTCTCCTAAAGGTCTTATTTTCCCCCCTTAGTACTAGGAACTGCTGAGCTTAACAGAGTAAACTTGATTTTATTCATCACAACAAGCTCTGGAAGCCCTACAAGGGGCAGAAATCCAAACGACTCTGATGCAAATACTCAAACTAAAGCCCTGAAGACTGCTTAACTTTTAAAACACCACTGGTGCCATTCTGACTTGCTGGTTAGGGGATTTCAAACTCAAACAGGTCATCTACATTTAATGTGAAGTTATACCATAGCTTGCCAAACAAATAGATGTTTTATGCCATTATGGGGCCATTCAGGGATTCTAGACTGCAGCACATGGCTATTATAAACAGCAAATTCACTGAAAACTGAACAATTCTCCCTTCCCAAGGTAGCATATTTAGCTGAAGATGGATTCAGGGTAGTAGAATATGGACTGCAAAAGCTCAATGATGGAGCAGTGCAATGCAATGTCAAATTCACATACATCTCTGCCTGCTTGAACAGGCAGGTGATCAAAAATTCAGTTCACTGGGGACAAAAAACCCACTAGTTCAGCCAAGAAGAAACAAAACCCATAAGCTGACAAAGGCCAATGCCTACATGTTCACATCAATTAATAAAAAATAAGCTTGATACTACATAGTAAAATAGAAGGTTAGAAACAGGTCTCCAGCCTCAAGTGCCATGCATCTCTAACTCTCAATAACTATGGTCATTTACAGAACTTCCTCAGGGAGAAACAAAACTTGTGTTAGAGATGACAAAGTAATCCAAATGACTTTATAAATAGAAGTTCAAATTCTATTTCTGTCCCTCAGTACATATTAATGGAATGATTGTTGTGCTGTTGCCTACATCTCCTTCCCTTCTTAACTCAAAATGCTCCCCCAACCTCAGCAAGTCATCTACTTTAATCTCCTCTCCCCACCAGTAGCCTCTAGAATGAAAGACTCCTCCAGCCAATGATCCTGACCCCGAGGTAGAGCTCTTATGGCACCATTTAGGAACACAACTGTAACATTTAAAGGACAAATTACTCCTCAGTTTTTTCATCAGTGCACTATGTGGTGCAAGTGTGTTTAATTCAGTAGGGACCTTAGGGCTTCATTGAACAATTTCTGATGCAGCTGCTGATGGTTAACCGCAGTTAATGGGACAGGACAAGTGCTGCAGTTCTGCACCTGAATGCCCTGACTGATCCACCACCACTAGAAAGAAGTGTAACTCATTTTCTCACAGTTGAGTATTTATGCAGCCATTGGCTTTAAGGATGGCACCACTAAAGACTGAAGTAGAAGAACCTTCTTCTGCACCCTTCCAACAAAGGAACACATTATTCTTTTGTTACCTTAGAAGAGGCATGCTGGAGGTTCACTTACTGAAAAATTCTGAATACTATAAATATGTTCAAAATAGGAGTCAAGCTGCGATTCCACATCCAAATATAAGTCAACCCCTTTGAGACCTGGGGAATACAGAAAAGCCAGCCCCAGCTTAGCCCAACACTCCTCTCTAGCATTCCTCCCTGAGCGCCTGTGTTCAAATGTGTTTATCTGAGAAGGCTCAGGTCAGTTCTGTGCTCTTGGAGCATCTCCCACAGCTGGAACATCCAAAGCAGGTAGAGCTCAGTGTTGTAAACTGCTCATGCAGCAGGACTGAGAAAAAGGCATCTCGTGGTCACCGGCTGTTACCGACTACAGGAAAATGAAAATACAGCATCTCTGCACCTGTTCACCTGATGGTGAAGGAAGGAAAAGCCATTACCGAGTGACAGGAGACAAAAAACCAAAACCCACTTCAGCAACTCATCCAAGCACTGGTGATTAATCTCGCACTCCCACAGCCTGATGCACATTAACCAGATAATTAATAATTTCTTTAGGGACTCCAGCTCGGCAACTGTTTTATCAACCTGCACAGCGTTAGGAGAGAGATGCTGCATTTGTGATCAAACTGCTGGAACTACAGAAATGTTCTGCAGGAACAGTAAAAGCTCCAGCACAATCTGTAAGCCCAGTTTTAACAAGTAACTGTTAACATGTGCAGAAATCAAGGCTACTCCTTCATCAGTGCAATCACGAGGCTCAAAATCTGAGCGAAATCAGCATAAGAAGAACAATTAACAGCAATGTCCAATTCCCATCCAGCCCCCATTTCTTTCCAACAGTATTGCATTTTTAAATGCTTTTATTGCTTTTCAGTATTGCATTTTTAAATGCTTTTTGCCTAATGCAGTTACATAATATGCCCCATCATGTACTTCACTATTCTTCATATATTAATAAACTCTTTACCTTAACAACAAAAAAGATAAATATTAAATATATATATGTGTATATATACATATATCTCTAAGTGTCATGAGACGCTCAAATTCACTAAGCCAAAGGCTTTCAAGTAATTCACTGAGGAGCATGGCAACACTTAGCATAGCTCTTGCTGGCAACTTTTCTCCATCCTCTGCACTTACACTCCACATTCAAGGACAGAGTTGTACAGAATCAGAAACGCAGTAACAAAGCACTAGCACCACATTATCTCCCTCAGCACTTAAAATGGACTGCTGAGAAAAATCATGGTAAGTATTCTTTCAGATATTAAACTCTCCAGTGTGTTAGACAGATGTCAGTATCAGGTGATTAAGAATGACTGATAATTAATAAATCACATCCACAGAGAGTGATGGGGTATTATTTCTTTCAGCCTCTGAAAAGAAGCACATTTGCAGTTCTGCCTAAATAATTTTATCTTTCCAGATGAACAATGTTGTGTAACTGCTGCTAGAAAGAATATATTCCTTTTACTCCATAAGTTGCAAAATAGTAAGTTATGTGGACTGCTTTTCTACTGATAGTTTATTGTTATCATTGCTGTGCAAGAAAGGAAACAGAAGCACATTGCGAGTGTCTTAAAGACTCCCCACTACGCAGTGGGTTCCTTTCATCGCATAGCCATTCTTCCACCTTGAGAGAAAGCTGCAGCTTCTGGCTACAGTTCAGAGTATCTGCCTTTTAAAATATATTCTGCTCTTAGGACTTCAGTCCTAGAAAAATTCCCATGCACAACTCCAGTGATAGCCACATACATCTGCCCATGCAAATGTAACTGCAGGATTTGGCACGTATCTCTATGTGCATACTCCAAAATAACACATTTTCTCCAAAGACTAGGTTTAGTAATAAAGAAAGCATTTTCTTTTAGTACATAACATGTGTGAATTTATGTTTTCCTTTCACTTGATGTTAACTGAATGACGTAATGTAGCAAGTTTTCAATCGCCTACTTTAGTATTATGTGACTGCTCACCATATTATCTGAGCCCCTTCATTTTCATAGTGTCAGTTACCATTATTCCATTAAATTAAATCCTTTTACAAGCATCTTTCTATAAACATGCACTAGAGATAACACAGCCACATGGTGAGGATTCACCAGCTACAGCAAGCAGATTACACCTGTCTTGATTTTCAATGTAGCTGTCGTCGTAGCTGTCGTCAGAGTACATTCTCTCATCAAACTGCATGCAGATCTCCTCATTAAAGCTACAGGGGAGAATAATTACAGAAGAGTACATTGCAGTTTACCAATTGGTCTTGCATACATAATGGCCTAGGAAAGAAAAATTGCATCCTCCAACAGCTGGGAAAAATCTTTAAATTGTTATTAGTATTATTATAAAATAGCCAACATTCTAAACTATCCAATAACTTGCCTCCTGTATGCAAAGCAGACAGATAGAGGTGATCAGGTCAAAAAAAGGGCTTAGACTCCCAATCCATAAATATAATTATTTCCCCCTCTGCAAACACTCTATTCCCCAACCTTCTGTTCTACCGCAAAATCCTCTCCTCATGCTCCTCATGAGAAACTATGCAGATTGCAGAGTAAGCCTTGAAAGCAAATGGGTGGGTTTCTACATCTCCTAAGCTCACATCTTACATCTGCTAAGCATCACATTCCCCCCCCATCCTCACTCCTTGTTGAGTAAATGATGAGTCTGTCAGGTCCCCACTGTCCTCCCACTCTCCAGGGGAGAGGGGCAAATCTGTTTTGATTTGGATACCAAGATTCCAATAGCTGAGACCCTCAGCTACACTCAGCAACCAAACCCGTCACTTTTCAGGCATCATGATTCAATACTAGGTCTTACCCCTCACACAACAGATGACATAAGAGAAACAATGCACAACCACGGGAAAAGCCAAATTCTTTAGATAAAACAAAGTGAAGCTAGCCTTACTAACTTTTCTTGCTAGCCAAGAAGCAAAACATCCAAAGCACATAATCTGGGCCCCAAGACGACATCCTGACATGCTCTCTTACTCTGTTAAACCAGGAGCTAAGAGCTGAGCCACTTCAGAGACAAGAGAAAAGTGCTGCTGGACCGATTACACATATTCTGGTTCTCCCACAATATTTTCACATAACGAAAGACTCTGAAAGAGAGGCTTCTTTACAAAAACCCCAACCACCACCTGGAAAATTCAGTTCTGAAGAGCCATGCACACAAGCCACCTCAGCATGTAGAGGAACACTTACCACGTAAACACACCTAATTGCTAGTGGTGTTAAAATTGATGAGTGAAATTGCTCCTTGAAATGGCTTTCAGCACCAGCATTGAGAATGACTTGCTGCTGCACTTTACCCAGCTACACCTCCCCAATGAACTGGCACACTTCAGGCTTCCTTCCAGGCCCCACCAGCAACCAAAGCTAAGTGGAAAACGAAGCAGAGTCTGTTCAGCCCACTGCCAGGTCACTCCTGTGGACTGGCAAAGCTTTGGGTTTCTCTTGGAAAACTCCCCATTTGCAAGGCTGCAAAGCAATGCAGCATCGCATACTCAGGGGTTAATTGGCTGCAGGCTAAAAGAGATCATTCAGTCTGACCTCCTGTGCAAACACTGGCCATTAACTTTCACCCATTTAGATGCTGCTTTGCACTCAACAACTCCAGCATTTTTTGTTTAATTAGCTACAGTTTGGGAAGACAATTCCTGGGCTCCTCAATCACTGCTTTACCTTCCTCAGGAAAACACACAAATAAACCCCAAACAACCCCCAAAATGGAAGAAAAACCTGAAAATCAGTATAAACTTTGTCTCTGCTGCAACCCTCTGATTTTACAAACTAGCTCCTCCAGCTGCCCTGCCTCCTGCTGGGGGCAGAAACCAATCCTGGGGTGACCACCAGCAGGGGTGTCCTCTACCAGGGGCTTGGCAGCAAAGCTCAGGGCTGAAAAGACATGGACCCAAGGGTAGCTTGCTCTTGCCTTTCTGCTGCAAGGAGGACCCTCCTGGGGCTCAATTCAACTCCTATTTCAACTCCCCCACAGCGTGGTCTCACAGCAGAGAGGTCAAAGACAGTTTTGCCATCAATTGCCACAGCAGCAGAGTTTAGCCCTTTGGGAAAATCTTCCTTGAATTCACTAGCTCTGAACCAAAATATCAATCAACTACAGCACATGAGCTAAACTGGCTCATAATAAAATATAAACACTTACAGAAACTGTGCTTTTAAGTATAAGAGGTCCATAAAAATCTTCTTCTCTCACTACTGTCCCAGCATATTCAAATCACCCATTTAAAAGTACTTGGAAACAAAGCCTTCCTTAATGAATTATCAGAATATATATCCCGTGATATCTGGGGAGAACTGTGTGTCCAGTGTGCCTTTACAAGTCATTTTAAATCCACTTTCCTGTTCTTACTAGAAAAAAAGTCAGCCTGGCAAACAGAGTGAAAACAGATATAAGACTACTACTTACTAAATTGTAATATACAGGATTTGCTGGAATTTGGTTCCACCAGATTAGCAACCTGGTGCTCCTGAATGGAAAGGGAAAGGTAAACAACACCTTCCACAGATAAAGGTAATAAAGGGAAATGGGAGGGAGAAATAATACTGTAGCACTTGAGTGGAGAAACCTGCCACAGATATTTCAGTAGATCAGGACTCTGACTACGTATCAGAGAGGAAAAGCCCTGATCAAGTCACATGCCCTTTACTACAGAAGATAAGATCAAAAGCTTTCAAAGGAAACCGATGGTGACAGTCTCTTCATTTGTATGCAATGTGACAGACCAGATCCAAACTGTTGGCTACTTTTTGAACCATTTGTCAGGGGAGAGAAATGATTATTTTCTTTTATATCC
>JAOEHY010015178.1:0-32576 GCA_025447955.1 Psilopsiagon aurifrons
TTCTCTTCCCTTGTATTTCTCGTCATTATTATTATTGGTGGTAGCAGTAGTGGTTTGTGTTATACCTTAGTTACTAAGCTGTTCTTCTCTCAACCTGTGGGAGTTGCATTCTTTCGATTCTCCTTCCCATCCCTCTGGGAGTTGGGGGAAGAAAGAGGGGGGAGTGAGTGAGCAAACTGTGTGGCTGATTTAAGGTTTAAACCACGACAAGGACTGGGACAGTTTTCTGTAAAGTGCTAACAGAAAATACCAAACACAACAACCTGAGTTGCAGTGGAGGGCAATATTAAATATAACACCTTTTCAGCCTGTGTAATACTTGAATGCCTCTTATTGGCTTGCAGAATTTCATCCACCATTTCAAGTGTCCTGTGAGTGTGTAGTTATTGCTATTGTATATTTTGTTTTGAAGACAAAACTACTAATGTTTGCAAATATATGCCTTAAATTTTATTGCTAAATCCAGAGATGGGAGAGAATAGAATTTTAAAAACCTTGAGTTTAGTTAGTTCTATTAGCATCAACTCTAAAGAGAATCTTCTTGTGTGCAATCTAGCAGTTATCAATTCTGATCCTTCTGGGTTTGTGGGATCTGGTAAATGCCCGAAATAGAGCCTGCAAATCTCTGTGCAGCAGCAGGGATGCAGGAGCAATCTTAAAACCTCCTGCACTTGCTGTATGTGTCCAGTCACTGCAGATCTAAGTAGGAAAAGCTTGCTGGATACCTGTGGGAGGGCTAGGCACACTTGTGCTCCTGCTGCACATTATTATGTCTGTGTCAACATATTGTATCTGTTGCTAGATTTACATGGTGTTACTGACAAAACATACTCTGTTTGTGCTGCCTGTCAAAGGCCTCCTGTTTATCTTATTTCTAGGTGACGCCTTTTGCAAGACTGCAGAAAAGATGGGCAGACAGGTCACCAGCTTAACTAGCTGTTAGTGTGAAGTAGCTATAATGTTGGCTTAACCCATGCCTGGAAGACTCCTCTATTGACAGAAGGTCAATGGAATGGTACTCCTACTGCCTGAAAAGGCTTCTGCTTTCCTGAGCAGTGTAAGGACTCTTTCCTTAACAAAAGTGAGTAGGCTGTAACATTTCACCATGCTAGGAGCTCCTGGCTGCCAGAACTGCAGTCTGAGTCCATATGAAGCTAGGTGTTATCTATTGTGGCTGGGACCAGGCCGGGGATGAAGAAGAGCAAATGTCAACACAATAGAAAGCTTCTATTGCTATAAACTTGCTCCTGTGAGGAAGCACAATAAAAATAGACTTAGGGCCAACTCTATACAGCAGAAATCTTGTCATATAATTTGATGTGGTGGGGATGAGTGGCAACAGCATAAAATAGAGGGGTGAATTTACATAAACTACCTTGTATACATAGTTCTAGCACATACCATACTGGTTGCTTTCTATTGTGTTTTTTCTTTCCTTTGCTCCCTGATTATAGATAGTCTATCACACCTATTTGATCCAAAGGAACACAGGCTTTAAAAACAAATGTCAGTATAAGGCAGCAATTTAATCCTAGTACAGATATATATTTCAGTACAGATATAATACCAGTTGCTGAATGAGCAAGAGTACAGGCACAGCTTCTCTGGAAGCATCATCTGAGATTTGAACCTTCACTGACTTGAATGGTGATATGGTTTCATGGTGCTGAAGTTAGCATTGTGTATCGGCACCTGTAAAACTACTGTGCTTCTCTGAAAGGTATTTGTCCATCACCACCAGGTTAACAGCTTCAGATATGAGGCTGCCTTTGTCTACTGCTTTGTCGACTATCAGCAGTTCCCTTTCTAACAAGCTGCCTCTTGGATTCTTGAGACAGTGGCAGTTTTTCACACTACTTATTTGAAGCTTTAAAATATCAGGTTTACTGAATGTGGATTTTATTGCTCAAGTGTTGGCAAAAAATAGCCATTGAGGATTCATTAAAGATAAAGCTTTCAAGTCTTCCATGGGATGTGGACTGCAAGACGTATTTTTTTTTTCTGGGTATCTTAAGCATTTTTTACTTATCTTTTATTGATAATCCAAATATTCAGCAACAGTATTGCTAATCTTAAGTCAAAATTCTCTGTGCCAGCTCTGTAGCAGCCACTCCTTCAGCACTGTTGGATGGGAGAATATTGAAATGTGGTTGGCCAAATGAGCCAATGGGTTTTTGTTGATGTGGGGGTCAAAAACAGTTAATGAAAAGAACAAAAATAATCCCATAAGGTGTTAGTTCATTTTCTCTGTCTTAGAAAATGAGGGACATAGTCCAACTTCCCTCTTATCAAAGGAAGTAATTCCAGTAACTTCAGTCATTTCATATGTAGATCTGGGGCCTGGTTTAATTTCAGAGTTAATAAGCATTTCTGCCAAATGTTCAGTGGGTTTTTACTGAAAGGTCTAAAAGTAGACAGCCAAACAAATGGGAGGCCAGTAGTGTATACCTGAGAGGGAATTCTGAGTGTCAAAAATCAGCAAGCTCAACTCTTGCAGAATCTGTGGGCAGCACTGTAAGGTGCAGAGAGCTAAAATGAGCACTACTAACCTGACTGAAGTCAGAGCTTTGCAAATGCGTGCAGACTGTCTGAGGATCTTGGGCAGATGTTTTGGATGTTAAAACAGGATAGGCTTTGCCCATCCTGACAATCTGTCACTGTGCATGTGTTCAATAGGCAAATAAGAGGGAATGTAAGCTTTTTTCATGTAAATCTCCAGGGATTTTCTTCTGGGGTTCAGAGCTGTGGCAAAAAGCTGTCTGCAGGAATAATTAAAAAGGAAGAAAAGATCCTACAAAACTTAAACAAAATATCCAGCTCACAAGCACAGCATATGTGCATCTTTGAATTCAGCTTACCAGTGTTTACAATTAGGGAAAAGATCTATCCCTTTAAGAATCGTTTATAAAATCATGTATTTTGAGGCAGTCTAAAAGAGCACATGGTTTTGTATTGGGAATTGGTCTCTATCCAGTATGCTTTACATGTATTTGTTGAACAATACAATGCACTTGTATTATTGCAGCTATTTCATTCTTGGATGATTTCCCCTTTGGCATACCAGTGACAGTTTTTTCATTGGTTATTCATGTATGTTATTGATTAACACCTACTGGACCAATTTATTAGTCCCTCTGAATCCATTTTAAGTATCGGGATTTTCTAATGGAGAAATATCCCTTACAGAATACTAACATCACACTTGTAAAACATTCATTGACTTAATTGTGCTGTGTATAACATAACCAGAGTTCAACAATAGATGTCCTTTAGTTTCAAGCCTCCAATGTTACAAGCTTCCTGGCTTTTTTGATATGGAAATATTACCGGGAGCACTAGTAAAACCTCCTGTCCAACATGTAACCGTGCTAACTATCCTTCAAGAAAAAAGCTTTCTCCCTGATGGATAAATCTGCAGAAATAAGCACACATGATCTTGCTTGTTGCACTTGGAGGAAGTGTGGAGATTGCTCTGTTGTGTGTCTTGGTGAGTAAGAAAAGCACCAACACTACGCTCCTTACTGGAATAAAGAGTACACCAGGCAAAAGGAGGCAGTTCTTTCTCATTCTCTTGGAATGTGTTAAACAGAGAAGGGTGCAAATATGTTGCAGAGTCTTCCTTAGAAAAACTCTTGTGTCAAAATGTAGCTCTGGGATATAAATGTCCAGACTGCATCTTCAGAAACTCCATATGGGTTGAAAATATCAAGTGCTCTGGTTCAGGAGCGTTTGTTCCCTATTGCTCTTGGGGAAATCTCTTTGCACATTAGTAGGTAGATATATGTTTTTTCCTTTATTTTTTTTAAAGGGTGTGAGTTGTCAAGAAACATTGTGTGCACATACCAAAATTATTGCTTACAGGCTAAAATCCTGTATGGTGCTGAAATTCTACAAGCCTACAAAGCTTAGAAGATACTGTTGCTCACTACATTTGTTAGCTCCCTTGGTTCATATTTTCCAGTAACTAGCCATCTAGTTTGTTTTCCATATAAGCATAAAAAGCTTTTTACTCTTAATTTTGTACTTTTGCTACACTAAGTGATTGACATGCTTTTGATATCTGATGTGTTTGCTTACAAGACTTCTGCAGGATGCCTGAGGCAGGCCTCAGTATATAGGGGAGAAAAGCCAGGGATCAAAAAAATAGGGTATGAATAGGATCAGTGTCCTGAAATCAAGCTATTTCCCTCCAATAATACCAGAAACAGTCTTTCTCTGCATTAACCCAAAGTACTGCTTTGGGGCCTTTCTGACCTGAAGTGCCTAAAAAACCAAAATAGTCAAATGTAACAAATTAAAAGAAAAACTATAATTAGTGAAATAGCAATTAAAACAAAAAATAACTGTGGAATTTTTATACCATAATCCTTCAATAGCTCCAAGAACTACTTCCAGTAGACCCTGTTGGAATGGGACTTGTACTTTACCGGGAGAACATAACTGGAGAGGGTTCACAGTAAGGCTATGACTTAAGATGCAAACAGATGTTGGTCAGCGATGTGCTGCAGCAGATGAATAGGTGATGAATCAGGAGAGCTTTGCATAGTACAAAGGATAAATGTTGTCAGTGCAAGTTGTCATGTTTCTTTTCTTTAAAGACACCTCATTTGGGATGTGCTCTTTTTACTGAATGAAATGTAATGACTGTTTTCTGACTTGGTAAGTACTTTGAAACTGGGGTAGAGCATAGGCTGCAATTATGAATTAGAATTTACTGAAGCTGAGCATACAGTTCATGGTGTTACTGCTTTGAAGCCAGGCCTTTCATACCCATTTAATGGGATCAACAATCAATATTTAAGTAACTGCAAGTGGTGCCAGAGAAGTCATATGAACTTGAGCTTAAAATTAATTTTTCAAGGTCTTCTTTAGACAATGCTATAAAGTCATGTAGTTCAATGAGATTTGAGAAGCAGGAAACCTTTATGCTAGCATGTTCCCTAACCTTCTTATTCAAACCTCTTCAGAAACACCATTTCTTGCTGCCTGTGGGGTCCACATGGAGCTTAGGGAAATCTGAGGCCCCAGACTAGGGAGGAAAAGGGCTGGATTAATGAATGTCCATAGGCTGTGGAAAGAATCTGATGCTGACTAGCATTTTCCTCGTGGGCCCCTTTCTGCAGTGAGAAACTGCATTTCACGGGGTATTTGCAGAAAGCTCCAGCACAGCAGCTCCACAGAGTTATACAGTCTGGAGTGTGCTATGAGAGCAACAAATGTTAAGCCTAGTATGGAGCAGAGGAGCGCCATGGAGATTGTCTGGTGCACCTTCTAGCAATCCATGGATTATTTCTTTATAGAGAGAAAGCATCTCAGCCATCTCTTCTGAGCATATACTTAGGTTATTTTCTTCCTCTTCTGCCTTCAGCACTCTCCATTCACTGCCTGCCATGGTGGGGGTGGGGAGAGGGTGCCTGTGCAGGAGAAATGCAGGAAGGTTGTCTGGACACAGTGTACTGTTTTCTTCATGAGTTTTAGTGTAAGGCCCCAAGAAACTTAAAAGGCATGGGTTCTCATGACTTCAGTGATTCATGCTCTCAGTAAGGGAGTATAAACCAGGCTCTTAGTAAGCAAATTAACTTTTTTGTGCTAGTGACTATATAATTATTTGGATTTACGAATGTTTTAGAGCTTGTGCAAAACAACCTTCTCGTTTCTTTTTGCTCACTACTTTTCCCTCTGCTTGTGTAACAGACTACCTGGAATAAATGTACAGTGTGCTGAATAAGTTTTAATTTGTTTTAATAAATAGCTCTATATAGTCTAATGCATGTTGTAGGACCCCTAACAGACTGGACATTTTATCCTGGGTAGGTGGCAGGTAGATTACAGGATGTAAGTGCTGTCAGAACTGGCTTAAGGCATGCCTTTACTGGGAAATGACTTGTCCTTGTGCTGCCGCTGAGATATTTCTGAGTTCCTGTCTAGATTTCTGAAGAGACTCAGGTTGCAAAACATGAGCATAACGTGCATTTGATGTTTTGACTTTTAAATTCAGGGTCCTTTCAAACATCTGCTTTGGAGTCCAGCCTCACAAGCAGGTGAATTGACACAATGAAGAGGATGTTAGCTTCCAGAGATTAGGTAGCTCTGACTTGGACAGGGCTGAAGTTGGAAGAGGAAACTGTTTAAAGCCTGTTTACCTGTAAAAGAACAACTTGGAGTTAAAAATTTAGTCCGTGATTCAACAGTCCTCCCTGCGAGATCTCTGCTAATACTAACTAGGTCTGGATCAGCATGTGCACTCAGTTGTGCTGTGTTGAATCAGGCGCAGCACATGCTGTGCTGTTGCTACCAGCCCAATGCCAGCTGTGGTAGCAGAGACGACATCTGATCCAGCATGAAGTTAAGAGTGGTGTAGACAGATGACACCTGATCTTGCCTAGTCTGCTGGGACAGCTACTCCCTGAACATTTTTAGCAAATCTGAAATGACAAAGCAAGTTTTCACTGGCTTTGCAGTCTGTGTTGTGGCTTCAGCATCCCGGATGCAGCACCAAGCATCTTAAAGCAATATTCTTCATTTTAAAAAACCATATCTATTTTATCTCAGTAGACATCTGCCTGTGACAAAGGGGGCTTAGTGAATGAAACTTGCAAACCATGTAGATTGAAAAAAAGGCAATCTCTAGTCTGTTTGGACGTCATTATTGCTTAGTTGACAGGCAGTTTTGTGCCAAATGCCTGATCCTGTAAAAGCTTAAGAGTGAGTTTAGTTTTGTTGGCTTCAGTGAACACTTCAGTTATCAGGCTAACACTTGTTAGCTGTTGGCATGATTTGGGTCCTAAGCCAAAGAAAGTTTTCCATGGTAGGAAGGTAAATCCCATAGACATCAGTGATTTTAATTTAATTTGCATTCAGTCAGAGTCTAATTATGTAGTAATATCCTCTTAAGGACTATCCACAAATTCCATTGAAAATTGGATTGAGATCTAAAGCAGTAAGATAACATTTTTTTATATATGCTATCATTAGTAACTTGTTTTTGCATCTGTCATCTAAAGGGGAGTTTGTGATGTTTAATAAACAGTAGTCTATCTGTAAGCAGATTCAAGGACTGCTGTCTTTTTTTTTCGAGGTGCAGTTCTGTGTTAATAACATAGAAGTGTGGCTTGTCTTCTCCTAGCACTAAAAGTGAGATAATCCCTGTGTAAGGAATCAGCAAGTATGGTCTGCTTAATCTAGTCCCAGTGTGAAACTGTTGACATTTGTTCTTTTTTTTCTATCATTATGTGACTGGGCCTGTTTTGTGCTGGATTAGGCACAAATCTCCTATGCAGCACATTTGGCATGTTACTAGTAGTTTAACTTCATTAATAATGTATGAAGGAAATGTAATCCATGACAAGGAAGGAAAGAAAAGTATTTTTACAGCTACCAAATCCTCTGGAATGAGTAATTATTCAAGATTTGATGTTTGATGTTATAGTTTACAATTGAGCTCCTTATACAGAAGTGAAAAAAAAAAAAGAAATATATATACATACATACACACAAAAAATATAGCAGCACTATAAGAAAAGTAGTCCTTGCTGTTTGAGGTTGTATGTGCTGGTTTAGAATGCATCAAATGCAGAGAGAAATGTAGACTGCAAAGAGGATGTCTTATATGTTGTAAGCAGCACTGTGTTCTTGTCTAGAAAACATATTCAGACAACATAGCAGGCTTTTTGAAGAAAAATCCCCAAACAAACCAACAACACAAGCAACTACTCACTGCACTATGCTGACCTTGCATGAGAAAGAAGATTGTTTAGATGCATCAGCTAAATCACGTAGATAGATATTGGTTTATGGGCTGCTTTAAACTAATTTCTTATTCAGAAATTCAATGGTATACTTGGTATTCTCTCTCACCTGCAAGTCAGTCCTAAACAGCCTCAATATTTGTGGTGGCTGAGAAGTCACAATGTGCTGCAGGGAGCCCAAATCAGCCCCAAAGCAGTGGTCACTTGCAACTACTTTTGTGTTCTGCACTCCTGTCACATTTGTGCTATCAGAGCAACAGCTGGGGAGACTTTTTCAATAAAGATGAGTGTCAGATAATCCTGATGAGATTCCACATCCAACATCTTTTGTAATTATGTCACATTCAGCTGTAATGGAATAATTCAAGCTGAAAGGACAAGCTCTGATCCTTTCTTAAACCTTTCCCTGTGGACTGGCTATCTAAAAGATTTAAAGATATTTCTGTTACAAGATCTAGTGTTTCCTCAGAGAAGTCCTGTTTTTGAAGCAATGAGATCTGCAAGAGCAATATTATTTGTCAAATACATCCCTTGAAGCATTTTTGCTAAATAAAGATGTCAACAAAAGGATGCATTTCCATAAGCAATAAGGAAATTAGAATTCATTTCAATATTCTTAAACTCAACTCAGTGCACAGAAAATGGACTTTACACCACTGTGACTCATTATCACATAATCTATAAATATTGGTGTATAAATGTGTTTGTGCTGAAGCAAATACAAATTTGTTTTGGCAAAGACCATACATATTGGGAATATCTATTTAGTGAAGTAAATGCTTCTGAAGATCCACTTTTTATTATAATTAGTTTACACTATTATTTTTGAAACAAGATTTAGTAGGCAATGTCCTATTGAATTTCAATACAATTTCAGTACTTTATGCCTCTAGACTCTTTTGGAAAACTTAAGTTGGAATGGCCTTTGGGCCTACATATATATATGCATGTGTATATATATTTACGTATAAAAATGCTTTTCAAAGGAATTTTTCTTATTTCAGGACAAGATTTTATATTCATTTGTGTTACAGAATAAGGCACTAGCTCTTATGGTTCTGAACTGAATGATGTGGTTATGAATATGGACACTGCTGTAGATAATCTTTGCCTGGGATCCCTTTGGCCTCAATTTGCAGGACAGAGTTTGGATCTCTGATTTTTCCGTATGTCAGATTTATGCCAATGTAAATCCCTTGACTTCAGCGGATGTTTTTCATTCATTTCCTGGCCTCCACTGGAAAGAGAACTGTTTCTTAAGGTTTTCACACATGGACTACATTAAGGGGTCACATTCAGATGATACTTCTCTGGCATTTCCATCAGCCAGGGGTCAATAAAGTGCTATCTGGACTAAGAATATAGGGTTGGGCATGTGTTTAGTCAGCTCCAAATTTCCCATCTGTCAAGACATGAAAAATTCAATGTCTTTCCGTGCATGCCTGTTTGTTTAGGGTCTGAGAATCAGTGTGGCAGGGGTCACTTCTGAGTGCTATGCTGGTGAAGTCCTTTGGTATGCCTCCCAAATAACCTGGTGCGTGCCTTGTTCCTGTCTCCTGGTGTTTAATGCTCACTGATCTTTAGGGTCCTGAATTTGTGAAGCCTACGATAGAAGCTGACTTCTTCAGAGGTATACAAATGGAAGAGGCCTGCTTTCACAGTGTTACAAAGCTTCCTGCTCTCCTCCAAGTTTCTGTTATATGTGTAGAAAGTTATTAATTTTGCCTTAGCTTAAGTTTGGTTAATAAATAAAATCAATAACCAAGGTCCTGGGAGAATGTTTTTCTCTCTTTCCCAGGATCTATTTCAGTTTATCTGCAAGCTAATAAATGGTAGTGACTAATGATTGGTATGAGCTAAACCTCAAGAGCATCAATTCAGAAAGCAACCTTGAGTTTGGACATTTACCCGAGTTAGCTGTGTCTCTTGAGTGATCAATCTGGTATGAAAGCTTGAAGGATTTCTTTCTCCATTTTACTGGTTAAAAGGAATTGCTCTGCCTCTGGTTCAGGAGAGTAAGAATTCTAGGATGTAATACATAAAGTTGGTCTGTGCCTCTGAGGATGGATTCTGAGAAGGCCAAAGTTTTTAACTGTTTTGTATCCATAGTTACTGAAAGGGGCAATTGCATGTTGCTGTTCAGTGCAGTTAATACCTCTGAAAAGGAGGTGATGTTTCTGCATTACATAGGAAAGTAAGCCTTGGATTTATCCTATGTCATCCAGATCTGTTCTCGACCATAATGATCTATTCAGGTGACTAATGAGCATCTCTTTAAAATTTGTGGAGGGCGGATGAGGTACTAAAAGGTGAGGAAAATGACAATGCTTGCTTATCTTTCAAAATAAAGGATTAGTGAAAGGAAAGGAGCAGGGGACCTTGTAGACTAGTCAGACTGATTTTAATCTTTAGTAAAATTCTGGAACAAATTAATGTGCAGTTTGGAAATATCTAGGAAATAGAGGATGAAGAGCAGTCAGAAATATCTGAAGATCGAATCATGTTTAACTAATGTAACCCCTTTCTATGGCAGGGCAACGTATCTGTGGATAGAGGCAGAGCAATAAATCCCCCTCTATCCTGGCTTCAGAAAAGCTTTTAAAACAGCCTTACACAACACTTTCATAATGAATTCAAGACATGTGAGCTAGGTGAAACTGTTGTAAGGTAGGCTCAAAATCAGTTGGGCAAATGTATTATAAAAGAGCTAACAGTGATTTGTGGCCAAAATGAAAGACTCTACCAAGCAGAATTTCTCTGGAGTCTGTTCATTGAAACTTGGCTATTTTATTAAAGGCTGCAGGGAACTGAAGATAGGGAGAGCTGCAATTGTGTTTGAGGGTGGGAGTAAAATTACAAATATTTTGGTAAATTAGAAATTAAATGATCTGTAAAGTACAAGATGGCATTCTGTGGGGTTGACTGATTATTTGGTAGTAGTAATTACCTTCATAAATATGGATGAGAAGCAATGGGGTAAGCAGAGGCTCTGCAGAGAAAGATCTGGTGCTGAGTAAGTCACAAGAGAAGTATAGAGAAGTGTTTTAGCTCTATTGCTAAAAAATTGAACAGGACTTTAACAGGAAGGACACCATTTCTTTTCCTCCCCTCATCACTGTAAGACTTCAACTGGAATGTTGTATCCAGTTTTGAGCATTATATTTCAATAGACTTGGACTAGTTGTGGGGAAACAGAAGGAAAGCACTGGGAAATGTTAGATGTTAGGAAGGTGAGGACAGACTGAATGGATTTGGTTCTTTAACCTGATGAAAGGAGTACCAGAGGAGATGTCACAATAGTCTGCATGTCTGTTCTGAAACCAAAATAACAGTTTTATCTCTGTGGCGAGTAGGATAAGTAGTAATGGGCTTGAACTGTAGGGATTAGAAGTCAGGTTTCAGTAACTTCTTTTGTTAGAAAAGAGATGAAACACTGAAATATCCTGTTGGGAGACTGTATAATCTGTCCTTGGAGAATACTGAGAAAAGTACATACCTGTTAAGAATAATCAAAGCTTGGCTGAAACTATGCTGGGTGTGAGGTGCAGAAGATTATGGAATCATAGAATGCTCTGGGTTGGAAAAGACCTTAAAGATCATCTAGCTCCAATCCCCTTGCCATTGGCAGGGACACCTCCCACTGGAAAAAGTTACTCAAAGCCCTGTCCAACCTGGCTTTGAACACTGCGAGGCATAGGGCAGCCACAGCTATTCTGGGCAACCTGTTGCAGTGTCTCACCACCCTCACAGGAAAGAATTTCTTCCTAATGTCTAAACTAAATGTATCTTCTTTCCGTTTAAAGCCATTCCCCCTTGTCCCGTCACCACAAGCTTTTGTAACAAGTTCCTCTCCACATTTCTTGCAGGCCCCCCTTAGGTCCTGTGAGGCTTCTGTAAGGTCTACCTGGAGACTTCTCCAAGCCCAGCTCTCAGTCTGTCTTCACAGACATTTCATGGTCACTGCAGCCAGCTTTGTACTCCCTATCAGCCGCTCCTTGTTGGTGAGGACAAGGTGCAGCATGTCCCCCTTCCTCATTGGTTCCTCTGTTGCTTGGAGAAGGAAGTTATCATCAATGCATTCCAGGTATCCCCTGGGTGGCTTGTGCCCTGCCATGTTGTCCCTCCAACAGTAATTGGGGTGGTTGAAGTCCCCCATGAAGGCTAGGTCTTGTGAACATGAGGCCATACCTGTCTGTCTACAGGGGGCCTTATCCACTTGGTCTTCCTAGTAAGGTGGCCTGCAGGCAGATCCCCACTGCAATGTCCCTTGTTTCTGCCTTCCCTTTAATCCTGATCCATGAACTGTGGGTCTGCTCCTCACCCATCCCTGGTCAGAACTCTGTGCACTTCAGCCGGTTGCTGATGTAGAGGGTGACGCTCCCTTTTCTTGTCCTCAGCCTGTCTTTCTGGAACAGCCTGTATCCTTCCATTCCAACACTCCAGTTGTAGGAGGCATCCCACCATGTCTCTGCGATGCCAATGAAGTTGTATCCTGTCAGGCATGTGCCTGCCTCTTGAAGTCTCTTATGACAATATTTAAAAAGCTGTGGCCCATTCTCTGTGATAAAACATTGTATTTACATAACACTAGAATTATAGCTGGGACTTGTGTATTAATATACAAGTACCAAGTACACCAATTTTCTGAGTCCTATCTGTGTGTGATCATGGAAGAGTCAGTTCTTCAGCCTTTGGAATGGCAAACAGGCTTCTGGGGGTGTATTTACAGGATTTGATCTTGTAGCTTTTGAGTGCATCAGCCAACCTAAAAATTAGTCTTAACGTTTAGTAAAAGCTTTCATTAAAGCTTAGGTAACCTTTGTGTAATCACGAAGGATATACGTGGATCCAGTGGATAAAACTTCACTGAACTAAAGATAGGCGATTTAATTGCAGTTGGGCAAAATAAAAACAAACGTAACCAGTTCAGTGCACTGAAGTGTCATTTCAGCAGTAAACTGACAGTTCTGTGTGTGGATAGTGTGAGAGAGCTGCCTCTGCATGTTAGTATTTCCTGTGCTAAATTACTTTATAAGTTACAGATAATGTATGCCTAGCTGGAAACTAGATCAAATCATTTCACCTTTTGTCAGAATGTATGATTTTAGTAAAATCCAGTCTTTCTGAAGGGGTTGAAGACTGCTATCTGTCAGTTAAGTGCAAATTACTTCAAGTTAGTGGGCAAACCCCATAGGACTTGTGTGATGTTGCAAAATGCTCATGACAGGAGCCTAGTCAGAGGAAAGCAAGCAAGAAAGCCACACTACTTATTTACTGGCTACAATGGTAGCTATAAGGCTAAGACTTCCAATTTAATTTCTGCATTTTGTCTATTTGCTGGTGCTTTTATATCAGTAATAGAGTTTAAATTCAGCCTGAGAAGCTTTTTGGAAATGTTTGTGACTGACAATGGAATTATCCAAATGAATGGAGTTAAAGGCTGAGAAATTATCTGGTCATTATATTCTAATATGTTGTATATTTTAATGAAAGATAATGTAAAGTATCTGAAATACTTAATCCTCTTGGTGAACTGGGGCATAAATTAAATTTTCTCAAAGCTCAATCAGGTGTAGCTATCATTGGGTAAAAGTGTTACTAGTACGTAATTTCTGTTATAAACTGATGCGTAAGACATATGACCAGTGGTGTAAATTAAGTCCCATTTTGTTCTTCTGTCTTTCTTCGTGCTCTAGTACTGTATGGTTTATTGTTATTGCTGTGGCAAAGAGAAAGATTGTGGTGAAGGGTGCTAGTGTAGAAATTCATTGCGTTGTGATTTGGGAAAGTTATCCTTTATTTGTTTGCTGAAAATATATTTTAAACCCGATTGGTAAAAATAACATAAGCAAGAATTATTTTTTGTGCTCAGGTGGGTTGCTGTGTCATCTGTTTAGTGGAGGCGGGTTTAGCTATTTTAATGGCTCTAAAATTTGGAGATTTGGAAAAATCTAACCCTTACACTTGATCAGTTTTCTATGTTTTGTGCATTTGGCCTCAACATTCACACTTGTGCTTGGTGACTTGGATGAATAAATCCCACAATATGCTTCAGTAAGTGAGGTATAGTGCAGTTTTAAGTGCAACCTCTCTACTACAGATCATGTTATTTTTACTCTTCAACATGGAGTCTGTGATTTCTTGCAAATGAAATGCATCTTACTAGTAATTTAATACAATAAAACACTATGGTTCCAAGGCACTTGTAAAGGTCAATATGCTACCAGCACTAGACTGTGTTTGAAAGTAATGAGAACTAGTGATCTCAGAACACTTAGTGAGATATCATGCTTGCATCTTTAGATGCATATGAAATCCACAATTATAAGAATATAAAGGATTCTGTGAAACCTTTTTAAAAACAATCATAGATGCTGTGATTCCAGACATCTACCCTGTGTGGAGTAAAGCTTCTGAAGCAAGAATGTGATGTGAAATGCAATGTGAAAGAAGCTTCTTTAAAAACCAAGAACTAGCCTCTGTGGTCTCAAATCCATGTAGGGTAGATATAAAATTGGCATGTCATGTTAATAGCAACTTTAAATTTATTGGGGAATTCTTCTGGAAATTCATACCTACTGATTTTAACTGCTTTATGATTGATATCAGCAGAGAACCAGTTTGTGGCTAATCTTATTAGTAAATATTAATAAAATACAAAACTATATGCTTCAGAAATCTGAAAGTACAAGCAGAATGTCAATCCTGTTTTTCATGAGCTTTGAGCTACTCCTCCTGACCTTGAAGTGTTACAAACTGGATTTTTTTTTTTCCTTTTTGTTAGTTCAAATTTCTCAGATTCTTTAAGTAGAATTAGTGGCACTTCATTATCTTCTAACTCATCTCGTGAGCAAATGATTAACAAAAAACATTTTAATGTGTATGGGCCTGAAGCTGCATGTGTTGCTCATCAAAGATGTGATTAAAAAAACAAGAAAAAGAAAGCTAATTTCTTAAACCTTATTGGTATAACTGACTAAATATGGAGAAAGATACCTTAATTGAGGTGCACCATACTTATGCTTAACCTGAGAAACAGTCCTCTTTTTAGCGTGAATACTATTTGCCCAAGGGGTGCTGGTATTTCCTATCTCATCAGAATCCAGGAAGAACAAAACCTTATTCCTGTTTAAATCAGCTAAGAATTAACAGTCATTCCAGAAGTCAAAAAGTTACATCATTGCTGTAACTGCTGATAACTTATGTCAAATCTTTATATACCATTTCATTCGTTCCTAAATAGGCCGTGTTAGCTGTGAAGCTTGCTAACCAGTGTGTGACCTTTTGTTCATAATTCTGTGTGCATAATAGAAGAAAGTTCCTCTGTTGCTCTTAAAGTCTACATTTGCATAATTTCACATTTCTCAGTGAGAGCTCTATCGGCTTAGTGGGCACAAAATCTCCCATTTCACTTCTTTCAGTTGAAGTATTTCATGGGTATCAGAAATAATGGTGTTAGCCATCAATTTCATTCCTATGGATCATCCTAGATAAAAAACATAAATTGCATTTTAGGTTTGTAAAGTCTCTTACATTAAAGTTTTAGGTGATTACCACAGAATGCGGACAGAAAAGGTAGCCTTAGAGCAAGAATCAGCCTATTGACTGAGAAAAACTCAGATTTCTACTCCTTTCCCTCCCCCCACATAAGCCACTTCTCCCCATATGTTAGAAAGCTGAATCCTTTCTATAAGAAATGGAACTAATCATATCCCTTCCAGCTCCACTGTATCTTCCAAAAGGCTATCTGTCTTTAGTTTCTCCTGGCTCCTCTTCTCTCCTTCCCAGAGCTGAATGCTTTCTGGAGTGTAGGAATGTCTTTCTAACTTGTCCAGACACTTTTTTTTTTAATTATTTTTTTTTTCTTTCCCCCTCTGAGAGTGCTTCAGACAGATGCAGAAATGAATCATTTATAGGGAAGTATAAGCAAATATCCAGTGTCTCTAAGCAAGTTTTTGGTTTTAGACTATGCTAAATATGCTTTAGGCTTTCTCAGTTTCTCTTACAACAAGAGCAACAGAACATTTATCCAGTTAGCATACGTTATGCGAGAGGCTTCTATGGCTGAAATAAAAATGAATTAATTTTACATAACCCTAGGTTACCTTCAAGCTTATGTGCCTATTTTGCTTAGTAGTGAAACTGTGAGATTGGTGTTTCTTGAAGTGCCTTCATTAACATCAATTATCATCTACTGAAATGAATGAAGTTAGCATCAGAGACTGCTTTCTGAGCCTCTCGAGGTTTGGGGAAGTGTTTCTCTTTTAGGTTTTGGTGAGCTCATCATAGAGCTGAGGTCTCCTTTGAAGCAGGTAAGCACTGAACTCTGCATATCACTTTGGAAGGGACCAAAGGTAAAAGCCAGGAAAACAAAGCTTTCTTCCTGCCAGCTGGCAGAAAATAAGGCACATAGGCAAAACACTGAGAAATATTTTTTGATCACTGAATAGGTAGAGAGAAAATGGGGAAAATAGCTGTTGATCAAATAAGAGAAAGCAACAGTACAGTAATTCCTATACCTAATAAGACAATTTTTGTATAACAGCATTCTAAAGTCACCTGTTACATGTTGATTGCAAAGCCCTTTGTAAGGGGAATCCTATACATTTCTGCCTAGGCTGGGAAGCAAAGACATGAAAGTGAAGAGACGCATTCTCTAGGCTCTGATTAGAGGACATTGAAGACTCTGTGAAAGGCTGTAGCTAACTTTTTTTGGTTTATCTTTGTTTGTTTCTTACTTTAAAATTTCAACCAATATCTTTACAAATGTGTTTTCTTACATGATTTTTCCTGCTCCACATATGTCAAAAGCAAGCGAGACTTTTTCCATGTTGTAGATATTTGAGCTATACAGTTTAAGCAAGTAATGTATTTTCTCTGCTTGGAAAAGTGTCTTTCTATTGTTCCTACTACCATTACTTTTTACGATTTTTAGGACATTTTAGGGGAAAAGGTGCTAGAAAGCATATCAATGCTTTCATGTCTGAGACAGCTGAAAGAACTTTACCATGTTCTTTCTTTCTCCAGCTGAAGTGGTTTCACTTCAGTCTTTAAGTACAGTGGCAGGAATGAAAAACCACAGGTATGTTTAGAGGCTGCCTTTTTAAATTTAGTTTGCAGAATTGGTTTATTTCCACTGTTGTACCAAAACATTGGTTAACATGGGATACCCATTTCACCTGTCCAAGTGCTTGAGAGCAGATCCATTGCTGTCATTGTGGGATCTGCTGTGATGGGATACTTGTACATCTGCTTTTAAGAAAGGATTTGTTTAGGGTCAATCGAGGATGCTGGGCTATATTTCTTAAGAGCCTGAATTTAAATGATTTTAAGCCTCAGTTTCAAGAACAATGTATTGTATTTTTGCTAAATTATATAAAAATGGAAGAACAGGTCATAAAATATGTAATCCCTGTACAGTTGTGCTGGCAGGAAGAAAAGTTAGAGGTCATGTGGCTCGTATTTGTTACTTTTTTTTAGTGTATTACTAGAAAGTGATTTGAAGAAAACAGTGAGTAACAGCGTTTTTTTTTTCCTCCCCATTCCCTTTTTTATACCTGGCTAAAGGAGAGTTTTACATATATATCCAGTAACTACAAGATTTAAATATTCCTTTTTCCACCTTTCATTTGGCTCTGAGACAATTGTTGTACTGCCTGCTCCACAAAGAACAGGAAAGATGTTTAGAAGAGAATCATCTGCTTGTTCCTTGAGCAGCAAAATCCTACTGAAATGCCCACATTGATTTTAAAAAATAAAACACTGAACAAATTGTTCTTTTCCTAACCTTGCTATATAGCCCAGTGACTGTCTGTTCCCACTGCAATGTAAAGAAATATTTCACATAGTAACTTCTCAAAAAAAGAACACTCAAAAGTGCTGATGGGATAAACTGTGGTCTGAGCAGGTAATCTTACATCTCTTGAATTGAATATTAATTGTTGCTGTTAGTGAGCATGTTCAGTCTTTCATTTGTCCAGAGGCAATGTTGATCTGGTATTTTGTTCCAAAACTGCTTTTTGAAGGCAGCATCAGATGGACTGTTTAACTTTTTATCAAGCAGAAAAAAACCATGTAATAGTTGCCATATTGGACTGTGTTTGTGCTCTGTCTAGATGTACTACCATTTCTCTGATGACCATACCAGCTGCTTGAGATGAGGATGGTAGACCCCATAGGAATTAGAGACTTCTATGAAAATTTCATTCTAATTCCTTTCTAATGAGAAACTGAGCTAAAACTGAAGCAGGAGCTTTTATCCTTTCCAGTAGTCATCATAGGTTGGTGACTCTAACTGCTCTAAATATTCTTATCTGAGTCTAGATTTGATCTGCCTTTGAATAGCAGTTTGTGAGTGTATTTCTTATTTTTTTTTTTTTGGGGGTCAATGAATTTCAGAGCCTACTACTTGAATTGTGATAAATGCACTGTAAGTTCGTCTGTGTAACTGAATGTCCCCTTTTCTCTTTAACCCGTCTTCTCAGATGTATGTATTACAAATGTGATGGCTTTATAGTTAACGTAGAGATCAGCTGTTGTCTCCATGCTTTGTCACTGAGAGTAGTCTAATAACTATGTCTGGTGATAAATTTTTGTATGTACAGTCTCAAAGGTTCAGCACTTTCACCACACCTGTCTTCCCAAAATCTGAGGTATTTCAAGTTGGGCAACCCAAATCACTGACTTTAAGACCTCCACTGATTTGATCGACTTCTTTAGTCAGTATTGGTTTAATCACGAGCTCAAGTTATTTTAGACATGGATGGTATATTAGAGCTAAAAGAGGTATTTTCGCTACTTGTTTAGCTAAGACATTGATGGATAAGCTTACCATATCTGAAGATGTATCCAGTTGCTTCAGTGTCTGTGGCATGTGATTAGATGCTCATTACCAGCTGAAATCTGAGCTGCAGCTGTCAGTAAGGAACATCTTTCACAATGCAGGTTGTGTGCTGTCTCTAAACCATCTTTCCTAATGGGGATAAACCTGCTTTTGCATTATCTGTAATATACCCTGTTGTGTTATATAACCCCCTGATGACTTGGATTGGGGGTGGTAGAACCTCCTTGGAGAGAAACAATAGTTTGATTTCAGTTGCACACGTGTAAATCTGGATTTTTCTCTCCTCTGTTCTCAAAGAAATTGCTTATTAACTGAGATGTAGCTGGGGCTGTGACTGGAGAGGATGGCTGTATAATGCTTGAATGTCTGGTGCATTGGAGCTTCCTGGAGTCTGCCTCCTCCCCTGGGACTGGAAGTGCCCCCATGTGCCTGGAGAAGTCAGATGCTGGAAAATATATCTATTTGAAGAACCGTTTGGCTTTGGCTGACATCAGTGCCAGCAGCATGTGAATGCTGGTTGGGAACCCAGTGAGCAGAAAATAGTGACTTCAGAGGGTTGGAGGTAGTTTTTATTCAAGAGACTGCGAATCTCTGCCAAATAGCTTTTCTCTGAAGAAAGAGATCTGTAAATTGCTTGATTACATTAATTGTCTCTTGAGTTTATCCTGGAATTCTACACAAAGAGAACCTGACCATGATTATTGAAAGTGTAAATGATATTAATCACCTACCATTTCCAGTTTCTGGATTACACTTTCTTTTTTTTTGTTAAATCCAGGCTGTCTCTGTACATAATTAAAAAACATATTCTTTATCCACCAATTAAATGGAATACATTGTATTAAGTGTTAAACTAGATATTTTATTAATTTCAAGACCAAGGTATATCTTGGTACTATTAAAAAGCCATGCTTTTTAGGATAAACCTTTCTGATGACTTCAACACTAGAATGACACTTACAAGGAGGTCTTTGTGAGCAGATTTGTGGAATCTTTTTTTCTTGTGCAAGTATCTGACTGATTGCTACCCCTAACCATCCTTTTCTTTCCCTTGCTTCTAAACTCTTTCCTATTGGTTTCAGTGTCACTGCTTAGATGTATTATTAATCTGAATGATGGTGCTGTAGGAAGCCTAAGACTGTTACACAAGATTCTGTAAAATGGGCATGGTTATAAAATAAGTGCAGCAGGTATCAGTTATTGGAAGAAAAACTTTGAGTGACAACAGCAGGCACAGATGTAAAATCTGCACTTCCAGTGTCTTCAAAGTTCATTTTTTTAATCCCTTTACAAAGGGATTTGGAGGAGCAAATCACAGAGCTTTGTGATGGTTGTCATTTGTTTAGAACACTTCAGTGTAGCAAGTAACACCTCAGAAGAGTAATACAGGTATTCAGCTCTGTTTCTGTTCTTATTTTTTCAAAAGGTGCTGTGGTGATGGTCTTTTCCACAAATCGACACAAAGCGATTTTTGTTTAAATGCCTTAAGACTCAGGTGTTGAAATGTTTGGGAGGCAAACACTGTGGCTGAATTTAAGTCTGGACAACTGGTTTTGTGTCTCTTTTTCTATTTGCATGCTTCAGAAATGCATTTTTATATGATAATTATTTTCTGTACTGGAATTTTTCGGCTGAATATTAAGAAAGATATTCTAGAAAATTGACTCGGAGTACTAGTTTAAGGCTATGTAACTGTTTATTAAAAATGGAAAAAAACCCCAACCAAAACCATAAACAGCCCCAAAACTCCCTACCCAACGCTTTTTTTTTTGTTTTGTTTTTCCTTTTCTCATATGAATAAGGAAGTGTAAAGATACTGCAAGTACTCAACAAGAGCTTAATAGCTCCAGTGTTTTTCAGGAGACTTTTCTATACTACAGAATTTGAAAACATAAAGGCTATTTACTAGAGAATGTTTCAGCTATCCCGGAAATGCATGCGTGTCTTGTTTAAACAAAAAAGCTGCCCTGGTTAAATTTAAAGTTGGTTGAGAAACAGATTAGTTGGGGCAAACCCTGTTTGGACATCCCATTTGCAATTTTCCAGCAGTTAGGTTTAACTTAATTGCCTTATCCTGTGCTAAAATGAGCTTGTTAAAGCCAGAACAGTGTTTTGGCACTAATTTTGGCAACAACCAAAGTTGTTATGATGCCTGAGTAACCTGTGCTCTTTTCTCTGTCAATCCTGCTGAAGAGATTGATTGAAACTTGTTTTGGTCACAGATCTGGGAGCCTAAATTTTCCTACGTTTTGGTGGTTGTCTAAAAGAGAGTTTTGTTATCTTTGATTGGAATCTATATGGTTATACAAAGCTCTGGTGTTTGTAGCCTTTGCAATAATAGGTATCCCTCCCAAAAAGCACCCCCAACTTCATCTGTTTTTCATCCTGTATTCTTCCAGGCACTGAAAGAAATATTAGAAGAAATACCTGTTTTCAAATGTTTTATTTTTGTACCTGAAGAAATTACTGTGTCTACCAGAAGACTCATTTTACTGAAGCAATGGTTCATTCTTAGAATGTATATTTCTCTGGATTTGCTTCTAAACTTCTGGGAAAACCTTAGGAACTAATGTATTTTTCTCAGCTTATAAAATAATCACATGCCTCAAAACTGGGAGAAACAGCTTTCCTAGAAAGACTTTTCTAATCATTTGAATTCATGCTCACTTTCTAGTTAGACTGCTTATTTTTCAACCTGATTAGAGGACAGATTAGAAAATTACCTTTGGAAAAAAAAAAAAAAAAAGATGAAACTCCAGGTCTTCCTTGAAGGCTTACATTATTCTGCAACTATCTGGTCTCTGAAAGAGAGCATACCGTGACACTGGAGTAGAGCAAACTCACAACAAACTTGAACTCCTTTTCTCCCTTACACTTGGGCCGGTGTTGTGGTGCACATCTTGACACAGCATGGATGCAGATGGAGTTGGAACAAAAAAACTGGGAGGACAGAAAACCCCAGGCTGTGGAAATGAAGATGCAGGGTGAGGAGGCTGAAAGCACACTGAACTTGTTCTTGACTGAGTCTTCAAACCCCTAAAGTGTTCTACTGGCATCAGGATCTGGACAGGCCTAATAGAATAATTGGCCAGCATGAGAGGCAAGGGTGGCCTTGCCTGGTACCTCACTGATGAAAGCTGAGGGCCTTGTACAGATGCTAAAAGCCTTACCAATTTTCTATGGACCCACTTCTGCACCTAATGCTGCAAGGTTCCCCTGGTTTTAAACTTCTGAATGGGTTTGCCAGTGTTGCATCCAGGAGTAAACGGTAAGGGAACACAAACTGAGAAGCTGGGAGTGCTTCCCAGTCAGGTTAAAGATTTATTTTATTATTGGTTTAAAACCTGCTTTAATGTAGACTTGCTTGTAATGGCAGACATGGTATTCCTCTCAGCTTGTAAGCCTCTAATGCTAGTGGACCTTTGTTCTGGCAGAGTAAATTTCAGAGTAGAGATGGACTTTAGTAGGCCAATGGGTATCATTCATCACACCCTCTCTGTTATGTTGCTTATGGTGTGAAATTCATGCCTATTCTAAATCCACTGTGACCATGTGGTGCTGCGTGCTTGATGAAGCAGCCATGGGTATATGGATTTCCTGTTTTCAATTGGGCAAGGAGCATACTACACAGATTTTTTGAGAAACGCATCTTGAATTTTCTTTTCTTTTAATTTTTCTGTTTTCTTTTCCATTGTGAATCAGCTGTAGTGTCTGTGGAGCACCAAGAGCCACACCATGCAATTCTACATAACTGCAGGAGTCTTAAGACATTTCAAAATGCCAATAGTTTCCAGCATTTGCAACCCCACTTGAATCAGAAACAATAGAACTCTGCTTGCAACTTTGCCCATTTTTTTTTCTCTTGCCGGTGTAGGGTACTGCAGATTTTAGTAGTAATGACTTTCATATGAAATAACATTTAAGTAATTACCAAAAATTATCTGCAGAAACTGTCCAAAGCTGTAAAGTTAAATCAACAAATGCATTTCGATAAAAACCACTTGTATCAAAGGAACCATCTCTTTCACAGCATACTTACAGCTGATGATTCCTGAGTATACAGAACAGCTATTGAAGAAGGGATTGCCTTCAGCTCTTGCAAAGGCTAGCATACCATAAGGTATAAAGACTGGATATTTTCTATGTGGGGCTTCAGAGAGAATACTTACACATTTTGAGTTTCTGGAACAGCTGGCATAACTTCTTACTTGTGAGAAAGAGGCATTGGCAAAGAATTCTTATAAATGCCAGAAAAACTCAAGCCTACCTTTTATTCACTCAAGATCATTCACATCAAAGTAACCCATCATTTTTTCCATGCAAATGCTGTGGGGATTGCTTCACCCAGGACTGGAAAACAGCCAGGCTACATAGCATGACAGCTACTCGGCAGTCTACAGCAATGCTATATGCCACTAGGAAGGAGGAAAGGATTGCTGGTTTTAAATCTGATACATATTTGCAGCAAATGTTTAGAAAGCACTTTATTTCTGTATTTTGACCGTATCTTGTCTAATGTTCAGTTTCATGGTACAGTTTCAAATCTCGACTTTTTCTAGGCTCATTAAAGCCCTGTAGAGCTGTGCGACTGCTCTGTCTCAGCTGATGCAAAATGGCATTCCAGCTTTGCAACCAGTGTTGAAGAGCTGTCAGCTCGTTTACCAGATGTTAGGTTGCATCCCAATGAGTCTAATGTTTTTCTTCATTTTGAGGGGTTCTCACATCATTTCTAGCAGTTCTTAAAAGCTCTTATTCCGCCATGCTTAGCTTCTCAGGTCTGCACATTGAGGGAAATTACTTTATTCTTCCAACCTAAAGTCTTTCTCTAATGCAGCCCAGTTAATTTCCAGGCACTTAAAATCCAACATTGTAACTTATTCTAAATTTCAAAATAACCTTTCTTAGAAATAAAAATTATACTGCTGAAAGCATTCTCCTGTTGTTACCCTGTGTTTTCCAGCGGGCTTGAGAAAATTGATATTCTGGCTTTGCAAATAAAAGAATCTCTGCTTCAGTAGGGTCCATGTACCTCATGCAGGGAAGCATTAAGTGCTCTCCATAGCAGTTCTTTCCACTGATCATTAGTGAGCAAACCTGAAATTAACAAGTGGGGTAATTTCATTTATGTTTTATATAAGAAAAAGTGAGCAGGATCTGAGATTGAGACAACAATATATATGTTCTCTTACTATTCTTTTCTAGTGGTTGGAAAGGTCTCTTTCAGCCAAGGAAAAGTCATTTAATCATGTCCTTGCCTCCAGAACTTGAAGACTGAGCACTTCAGCTTATTTTTAGCCTTCCATTTTAAAATATGTAACTTAACCCCTGCTACAGAGTTGCATTTGTGCATCTTTGAATACTTCTATACCACAAATAAAAAGAAAAATTTTCTGCAAGCTGAAGCAGATGCAAAGTATTCTCTCTAAGAACTGTCAAAATATGTGTGACCTTCCCCCCCATCATGAGCTGTCTGCTTCTTGCATTGTGAGTATCAGAGTATTTACACTAATGGTCAAGATTTCATTTTTTCAATGTAGGCAAAGAAATATGCTTGGCAGCATAATCTTAATATATTGAGCAGGTACTTATTATGGCAGTCTTACTGACTGGAAATACAGATCTGTTTCAGGTATTGCATTGACTATTACTTCACAAGACACTTGAATTTGTCTGTATTTTCCAAAAGTGTACTTACTGATGCTCTGTAGATTTGAAAGTAACTTTTAAACATAAAGTCTCACTGATTTAGAAATACAAATGTATTAATATCTATACCTTGTGTTGGCAGTGACTCTGCCAAAAATGTACTTTAACATGTAAACCTCTTCTTTTGGCCATGAAAGCTTCACAGTGGTTAAATGTGGAATTATTGGGCACATGCTGAAAAGCAAACAGAAGGTACCATTTTGGCAAGACAGTGCATGACTTAGTTGTGGAGTTCCTTGTCATGGGAGTTTGCAAAGTCTGCCTTGAGACATGACACATCAATGAAGGGTGGAGACACTGGTAACTTTGGCTGTTGTGGCTGGTATGAAATGTGACGTGTACTTCTGGAAACACTGAAGGCACTGTGGGGGAAAGGTCACTCTTTCAGCTTCTTTTTCTATTACACTCTCTTTACCTGGTCCTGCACCTCAATATTACCCTCGCTAGACCTCTATTTGATTGGGACTGATGCTCTTACCTTCTCAGGTTTGATTTGGTACATTATAACTGGCTTGGCTGAAAGATTAGTGCTGGCTTTACAGATCCCTGAAGGCACAAAGACTGGGCTTTTTTTTCACTGTCATAGCAAAAGATTGGAAGATGTATGGTATATTTGGGGATACCAGACAAACTTGAAGCTTAACTAGCAATTTGTCGGTCACCCTAAAAATAAGGTCTCATCCCAAAAAAGAAACTCCAAAACCAAGCAACCAAAAAACAAGCTCAGAAGAGAAGCAAAATGGGATACATTTAATAGCTGTCCAACATATGTGTTTAGAGCTGCATATCACCCTAAAGCTTGATAAGGCACAACTGTATTCTGGGTGTGTTTATGAAGGATGGCTGTGATGCTGCTGTTTTCACTGACAGATGCTGTATTATCTGATCCTAAAGTGTTGAAATTGAGTGAAACTCTACTGTTGTTTGGAGGGAAATAGAACACTGGAAGCAATCACAGGGGGTATTTTTTTATTTATTTACTTTTAACAGCTCACTTCCCATCTTTTCTGCCAGTGGTAACTTCATTACTAACTAAATCAGCCAGACTTCTACAAATACCTTTTTTATTAATGATACACTCACTATCTACAGCTATGCAGTAGATCAAAGTGCCTTACAGATCTACGGATAATGAGAGATTTTATGCTCAAGGCAGACTGTGCTAACTGCTGAGCACTGCTGACTAAAATACTATTGGACTTGATGGGCCGTCTCCTTCAGCCTGTAAGTTTAGAGAGCTGGACTGGGTTCGGAAGACCAATGGTTGTTATGTATTTGTATGTTTTTAGCAGTCTACATGTCATCCTAACTGATGGGCATAAATTGGTGTAATATATTGGACTTGATTCCTGGGGTATATTTGGCTTATTTAACAATGCTATCTTTAGACTACCACCAACACGCTAATCCTCAATAGTGGTATGAACAGCATATCTTGGTGTCATTTAACTAAATGAATTGGTACTGCTGGCCTAGGATACCCTGGTGAATTTTTTTTTCCAAGTTTGTATAATAGTACAATAAAGCAAAGAAGTTTTGTTTGCTTTTCTTTTTTTCTCTAACCTGTGTTATGAAAGGGATGATATCTCTTTTTTTGTCACAAATTACAATCTGTGGTCCCTTCCAACCTCAACCATTTTGTGATTCTGTGATTTACTATCTGCACTTCTGTCTCTCAGCGTGTGACCATTACTTTTGTTGTGACTGAATATTGTGTAGCTACAGGATTAGCTTGATGTGCTGGGCTACAAGCACTATAAGGAGGCATAATAAATTCTGCTGCTTGTCAAACACATCGTTACAATTTACAAAATGTAACATGAGAGTTTTGGCTAAAATATGTTGGAGAGACATCTTACTTCTCTGGTGGTGGAACAATTTGGTATTTAGGTATTAGGTAAACCTAAGGACGGGCATTGTGGTCTAGATGAAATATACCTTTGGGACCTTGTGATGATTCTGAGTTTGCTGAGCTGCAGATGGACAGAATTATAAGAAATAGTGTAAAGGTGAAATTATTTTCCCTTTGGTGTACTCTGTCTTCTTTCCCAATAAGTCTACCATGATCTTCTGTTTGTTTGCTGGTAACTTTCTAATAATTTAAGTTCAGCTTATGCTTTCATTGTTCAGCTGATGTTTGGGGGAATGTTCTACAAGTGCTCCAAGATCTTTCTGAATCATAATAACGAATGTAAAGCTTGTTTTGAAGTAATGTTGTCATTTTGTTATTTACTGTTTTCTGGACTATTTACTTATGTAATGCGCATAATATTTTATACGGTATCTTGAAGGATTCCACAGTGAAAGCTGGTTGGTTATCTACTTCCATTTCCCCTGATTAAAAGAAAAAAAGAAATTACAGTCTATAAGTTGATCTTCCCCTAGAATATTGCATTCAGTTGTGGGTCTATCACTACAAGAAAGACATTGAGGTGCTGGAGTGGGCCCAGAGAATGGCAGAAAAGCTTGATGAAGAGCTTGGAGGGCCAGTCTGATGAGGAATGGCTGAGGGAACTGGGGATGTTTAGTCTGGAGAAGGCTTGTGGGGGACTTTGCCACCTCTACAACTGCCTGAAAGGAGGTTGTAGTGAGGAAGGGGTAGATCTCTTCTCCCAAGTAACAAGCGGTAACAACAAGAGGTAACGGCCTGAAGTTGTGCCAGGGAGGTTTAGATGGGGTATTAGGAAAAATTTCTTCATTATGAGAGTGATCAGGCATTGGAACAGGCTGCCCAAGGCAGTGAGGGAATTACCATCCCTGGAAGTGTTCAAAACCCATGTAGACGAGGCCCTTAGTGGCATGGTTTAGTGGTGGTCTTGTCAGGGTTGGGGTAGTGGTTGGAGTTGATGACCTTAAATGTCTTTTCCAGCCTAGTTGCTTTTATGATTCTAATAACGTGGCTTCTTCAGAGCACTCTGCAAAGGATGTTACCAGTGAGGGGCACGAGTTGTTATAGTTACATGAGGAATTCACCTGTAGGTGTGCAAGGAGAATTTGCCACTGGTAAGTTCTTTTGGTTTCTGTTTACATGTGCCTTTTTACCAATAGCCTTTGGTCTAAATCACTGTAGCAGTGATTTAGAACAGGAGTGTGGTACTGCTATTCTCATTTAGGTAAATGGCAAGTGCAGGTGAATTTAGGATTTAATCCCCAAAATTGTGGTGTGCTAAGATAGTCAGGCCAAGACTGCGCTGAATGTCCATTCACACAGGAGAGGAAGGCAGGAGATTAGAAATATGATGGCTTAATGGTGGCATTGACTTTATTAAGTTCCTTCTTCCTTTTTCGCTCTGCAGAAAGGCAAATGAGAAATTGGTAAGTTGGTACAGGGAAGTGTATGAAAGTGTAGGTAAGGTGATACTTATGTAGGTTGTATTATGCCAGAACACTCTGGCAACACCTTTGTTGTTTAAAGGAAGTATAAACGTGCTTCTTTACTTTTTTGAATAGTACTTAAGTTACATTCTTTAGTAACTGAATACAAAGGGAAGTTGTGACAGTGGAAGAACCACGGTGATGCTGAATGCTGCCATAGGGTTGATAGAGCAACTTGTGTGGCCAGTAGAAACTGTGTGATAAAATCTAATGTATTTGTAAATACAAGCAAGAAAATGTTTGGGAAATTAATTTTACAAAGAAGTGGAAAAAGACATTTTAGAATATTGTAATTTAGGTTGAAAGGGATCTCTGAAAGTCATCTAGTCCAATTCTACTCTGAAGTAGGGCCAATTGTGGTTCTTCAAGCATTTCTCATAATAGTGTTTATAACAAGCTGCCTTAACCTGCCAGATAAGTGAAAACAATGGCTTTCGTTTTAGTCATTCCAGAATAGCTGGTAGAAATGAACCTAGTATATGTAACTGTTATTCATTTGGGAAATGCCTAATTTTAATCTGATAGCTAGCACCATGGTACCCCAAAGAGTGCAAAAGTAGAATAATTAAAGTGCCTTTGTAGTACTGTTCCACATCTTTTCACTATTTCAAAGTAACCTTTTAACATTGTATTTTTATTTATTTATTTATTTTTTTAAATACAATAGTGTTTAAACTGCCTAATGAAGCCAGAGCCAATGGAATGTTTTGAAAAGGAAGAATATGTTTTGGCAATTCTGCTTGATCCATGTCAGAATATTTAGAGTCTGATCCAGGGTAGAATTGAAACCATATCCCCCTACTACCATGAAGTTTTACATTGTTAAGGGCTGCTTCCAAAAGCACAATGTCTCTATCTGTTTTTTCTCTTTGTCCTGAGTGCTTAAACAAGTTGAGTAGGTTGTATGTGTGAAAAATAAGCTAGGTGCCTTCCAAGTACAAGTCAAAAAATGCTCACACTGATAACTTTGTTTGATGTAATTTTTTGGGGAACATCCCAAAAGAAAAAGGATGGGGAAGAGAAGAATAATTGAGCTGTTAAAATGCTTGACTTTAGCTTTTTGAGCTGCTGCCACTGATGATAGGACATTAGTTCTAATGTCACTTGAAGAAATTAAGTATCTTTGACCTTTATGATCATCAAATAAATGAGGAAATATAAATCCTATCTCTAGGGAGAAGTGTTTACATAATAAAAGGTTTCCAGGGCTGAACATCAAACCAGGCATGCTGAATGTCTAGCTGGAGCAAACCACCTTCTGCTCAGATATTTATTTATTTATTTACTCCCACCCTCCCCCCTACAGAGGTTATATGCTAGCTTTTGAAAGAAAAAGCGGGACGCTGCCATGTCTGTTGCCAAGTATTTATACTGACCTGTTTCCATCACTTACTCAGAACACATTTTCAGTCTGGCTGAGCCTGATGCAGATGTGGAACAGTTGGATGTTTTTAAGCATGGTGTGTATGGGTTTTTTTTCTCTTTTGGAGTTTTTTTTTGTTTGCTTTTTTGAAGACACTGCTGTTAGGCTCATATAGCCACTTACATAGATGTTGAAGAATAGGGTATGTATCGACAGTGAGTGTATTGCATTGAGAGAAGGAGACATCTTGAGGATGAACCCCAAGGTACTTCTTAAGGAGTTGTCCTTAAGAATCCTGAATATACTCAGTAAAAGAAGGAAAAAAAGAAAGCCAAAGATACCCAACTGAAAAAACTTTTTCACCATTTTATGCTTTTATTATCAAAAGGAGTTTTACTTTTAAGTCATCTTGATCCAAGGCAGACCCTGCATGTGATGAAACAGGAGTAGTTTTGGGAAGGGAAATAGGAAAAGGTTGTGTGGCGAAATGGTTTTGGTGTTAGGAAAGCAGGTCTCTCTTTCCTTATTCTGCAGACATGCCACTTCAAACCAAACAAAGTCCATGGACACACATACCCCTTCAAGGTCTTGAATCATTGTAGGACAGTCATCCCTTTCTTGAAGTCTTGAAGCATTGAAGAAGATAAGAAATTTTGAAAGGCTAGCTGGCTTTTTTTTTTTTTTGGTTTTGTTTTTTTTTTTTTGTTTGGTTGTTTTTTGGGGGGTGGTTGGGCTTATTGTTTGGGTTTCTTTTTGGTTTTTTGTTTTGTTTTTTTTAATCAATGGAAGTTAAAATGACTTTTGGTGGTCACATTTGTATTCCACAGAGCCTGAGACAACCTGGTGCAAGGTGCTGTGGCAGTGACTGATATGGCTGTAGTATGAATTTACAACTGGTATAGCTATGGCAGAGTGGGGAAATATTATTGCCCGCATCTTGCCTATGAGAAGAGAGGCCCCAAAAAGTGGAGTGATGCTCCCAAGGTCACATTAGGAAGTCTGTCAGAGACAGAAATTAAATGCAGGTTTTCCAAATCTTAATTCAGTGCCTTAAGAGATCTAAAAATCAGATATTCATACCAATCACACTGACTGAATTTTCCTAACCTAATAATGTTCCTTTCAGAAGTGCCGTAGGCTGTGTAACAAGAGGTTTCTTTTTGGGATTGCATTGTGTTAGTCTATGATGTTGCAAGTCATGGTTCAATTTCTATGGTCATGTATAAACTAAGGGTGCTACCTCAGTGATTATGCAGTGAAAGCAGAGATAATTTGGCTTCAAAAGACCAGTTTTCCTTATTATGTAGGCCTTAGGCCTCCAACCCCAAAGAAAGTCCTGTTGGGGCAGTGGATTGGTTTACAACTGGTGACTTCTAGATAGGAAAATAGAAGCTAAGATAGAGCTAGACTGGGAAAATATTGAAACTTCCTATTTAGTCCCTTAATATTTTAAGGAGTCTGTGTTATCAAGCCTATTGTGGGTTTTCCACTGGCACTATCCATCATCTGAGCTACCCTTTTCTTGATTCCATGGCTTACTTCAAAACAGACTCTTGAGAATGGAACTCTCTCCTTAATAACTACCATCTTTCAAGCTGATGGTGATTGGCATTAGGCCATATTTGCCTCTCTTGGGCATGTTTTACCTTCAAGTATTTTGTTTTCATTGGGTTTTACCACTTTAGCATTTTCTTACTTTTAAGTTCTCCAATAATTCAGTCTCCCCTGCGATCCTGCCATCCTTTTTCTACTTAAAACCAAACTCAGTTGCTTGGCAGATTTTCCTAAATGCTCAGTTACATTTCATCTGTTAGAGCCATTTTCTGTTACAGGTCAATTGCTTCATATGGGATGCTCAAAGAGCTCTCTCTAAGCATTGACTTCCCTCGGAGCAGATTGAGAGTAGTAACAAATGAAATATTTTTGAAACCTTGCTTTTGTTCTTCCTTCAACTGGAAGAAGCTGCTAATATTCCACAGAAGATAGTAAAATGCAACTTAGTCTGTAGGTGCACAAAGCCTTTAGTGCTTTCCCTTACATGTGTAGTAAGGATGATTGTAGTAACTGTAGAAAGTTCTCATTTACATCTGTTTCAGTATAGTGAAGTAGGTTGCAATTAATTAGGAAGTTTCTGGTGTGGTAAAAATCATCATATTGGAGGAATGCAAACACATGATTTCCAAAGAGAAATTTAATTCCATATGGGTTGTGTCCTCTCCCAGCTAGGAATTAATTGCGACTTTAAAAGAAGATTTGATTATGTCTGTTTAAAAAAATATAAAAAAGAATCGGCAACAAAAACTCAACCCCCTCCTCTCTCTTCCATGCATGGCCACATTTTCAATACCGAGGAAATTTAAATGATTCTAATTTAAACTTTTCTTTCATTACTATGCTCAAGTTGAGAAAGTGCTTTGATCAACCTTTGAGTTATATAATTTATTAAAGGGAAGAGGATAACCTTCAGATGTCTTCTGTGGTAAAGCACTGATGCTGAAAATGTTAAATGTTTGCAGACTAAGAGCATGCTTGGCTGGGAAAGCCAAAAACAAAAATAAACAAAATATGACATGTTTTATTTTGTTATTTATCCCCTAGTAAAAAACAAAAGTAAATATAAATCATATCTTATTCAAAACTTTGGCAGGACTTGTCTGGAATGCACCTCTTTGTGGTGGTATCCTGTCATACCATATATGATGTCAAAACATATGCAGTTAGCTTTAAGACTGTCAGTACAGCAGTTTTGCTGAATTCTTCTAGCTTCTTAATATATATGTTGTAATCCCTGTGAAGAGCACTTGTGTATCCTTATTGGCACGTCATAGACTTTGCTGTTCTGCTGCATTTGTGTAAAGTAGTGGTTGTGGTTGCACTTTCCATAGCTTGATACTTGTTTTCTAAGGTGCTTCATTCAATTCACTCAATTTTGCTTCTTTCAACTGTGGCATAAATCTGTGCACCTAAATCCATAATTCTTTGGCTGCCAGTGCTGACAGGGTAATTAGGAACAAGAGCATTCAGATTTGCATTTCTGATTCATTGTAGGGGTACAAATTAAAGCAGCTGAAAACGTGTGAGAGCGATGTATTAACTGACAGGGCAAGTAACTGTGAGGAAAACGAGCAGTGCATCACATGGTAGTATGGGTCTTGATGAAACCCTTTTAAGTTGCAAAAATAACTCTTGTGCCATAGCTTTCCATTGAAAACCATGACCTTTCCCCTAAAGTCTACTGGATGAACTTGCATGAGAATGGCTGTCCTTTTCCCAGGTGCAACTGAGCATCAGTTGGGGTTACTGAAATGATGTACCTTATGAAATATATTATTAGAACCTGGCTGGTTTAGAAAATTAATATACAAAACTGGAAATGCTGAGGCCACTTAGTGAACAGCATATTTTAATGCACAGGGCTTGGAATTCAGTGCTAGCTTATGCAAATATCAGCCCTTAAAGGTGCTAGTGGACTTGCTGCTCAGATGTTAATATTCATCAAACTCAGCATACTCTTTGTTTGCCTGGGGGGGGGGGGGGAATG
>JAOEHY010015180.1:6413-27163 GCA_025447955.1 Psilopsiagon aurifrons
TCCCAACACCGATCCCTGAGGGACACCACTCATTACTGGTCTCCAGCTGGACATTGAGCCATTGAGCACAACTCTTTTTGTGCCGCCATCCAGCCAGTTCTTTATCCACAGAGTGGTCCACCTATCAAATTGATGTCTCTCCAGCTTACAGACCAGGATGTCATGTGAGACAGTGTCAAACACTTTGTACAAGTCCAGGTTGATGACATCAACTGCTCTACCCCTGTCCATCAGTTTTGTAGTGCCATCATAGAAGGCCACCAGATTGGTCAGGCAGGATTTCCCCTTAGTGAAGCCATGATGGCTGTCATAAGCTACCTTGTTGTTTTTCATGTGCCTCAGCATGCCTTCCAGGAGAATCCACTCCAAGATTTTGCTATAGCTGAGGCTGACAGGCACTTGTGGGACTGTCCAGACCAACCCCCTGGTCAAAGTGTCCCCCACAGCAGGTTGGTCAAGATTTCTGCCCAGTTGGGCTTTGAATGTTCCCTAGGATGCAAATGCTACAACCTTTCTCAGCAACCTGTTCCAGTGTTGACCACCCTTACAGTAAAAGAAGGCATCTTCTTTTGCTTAAATGGAATTCTCTGTGTTTAAATTTGTTCACACTGTCCTTTTTGGGCATCACAGAGGAGATTGCAGCTTCATCTTCTTTGCTGCCTCCCTCCAGCAAGGAATTAGTCATTTTTGTTTAGAAGGCTATCAGGTTAGTCAGGCATGGTTTCCGCTTCACAAATCCATACTGACTACTCCCAATCTCCTTCTTGTCCTTCATACACATAGAAATTATTTCCAGGATTAGTTTCTCCAACACCTTTCCAAGAACTAAGGTGAGGCTGATTGTCCTGTAGTCCCTTGGGTCCTCCTTGTCCTTGCTGAAGACAAGAGTGCTCTCTTCCAGTCCTTAGGAACCTGTCCGACTTACCACAGCTTCTCAAAGATAATAAGGAGAGGCCTTACAGTGATATCTGTCAGCTCCTTTCACACACATGGATGCAACCCATCAGGTTTCACAGACTTGCATGTGTCTGGTTTGTTTAAAAACTCCCTAACCTGATCCCCCTCCACCAAGGATAAGCCTTCCTTGCTGCAAACTTTCTCACAGGTCTCAGAGGCCTGGGACTTCTGAAGATTAGTCGTATAAGTAAAGACTGAGGCAAAGCAGCAGCAGGCCCACATGTTCCCTGGTCTTCCTTGTGCTGGTGTCATACGCATAGAAATCCTTGCTTCCCTTCACATTCCACTCCAGATTCAACTCCGGATGGGTTGTGGCTTTCCTAACCCCACTGTTGCGCATTCAGGCAGTGTCTCTCTGTTCTTCCTGAGTTATCCACAGTTGCTTTCATCTCTTGAATGCTTCCTTTATGTGTCCAATTTTTGATGCAAACTCTTTTTTTCATCTGTGTTGGCCTCCTGCCACCTGTGCTTTAATTCCTGCATGGTTTTGGGATTGTATGGATTCAAAGTCAATCATCTTTAGTTTTAGTTATATCTCACAGACTGTTAGTTTTCATTATAGATGTTAGGGTTTGGTGCTTTTTTAATAAAGAACACAAAAGAAAATATGCATGATGTTGGAACACCAGCACAGTTACTATCCATATCTTCATTAAAATAATAATGGCTTCAGATTGTAGTTGAGAGATGTATTACAAAGGGAGAATCCTTCATTATTCTGTAAGTGTCAGGAGAAAAACCTTGAAGTGAAGGAAAAGAGTGTCATGGGTGTTTTGTACACAAAATTGATTAAAAACAATAAGAGGAAAGGTGGATGTCTCCTCAAGACCGTGGAAGGAAAATGTCTTGTCTGTGGCTTGAATTAGCAAGCCTGATTTTTGGAAGAATCGAGCAAGATTTTCAGAAGTACTAGGGACTCTGAGGACCTCCTTCATCTTTTGCTGCCACTGTCCATTGGGAATCTATAAATGTATCTCTCCCCATTCCAAATCTTTGTATCATCTAGCCTACCCTAGAGTTGTACTGGCAAGGAATCCTATTTGGTACACATGGAAAAGTGTCTGTAAGCAGTCATTTGCAGAACTGTGGCCCAGGAATGCTGCAGTCTTGATGGTTCTTAGCTTAACATTTTACACTTTAAAAATTAGATTGAGAGATTAAATTTTAAAAGTTTACGGATTATTCTGACCTTTGTAAAGTCACCATTTGCTAGTAAAATACATACATAAATAACAGTTTTCCTTCATGGTGCAGTATCACATCAAAGGACAAGAAATTGAGAGGCAGGTGAACTCTAATATCACTCTTAAGATAACTGAATTTAGATGTTAGCCAGGACGCTGTGACATTGAAAAAATAGAATCATGGAAAATAATATGCAGAGGTTTCAATTTAAACCAATATTTACTGATACAACTCCATTTTTTCATATGGCTTTAAGTATCAATTTACATTTTAATATACAGGCCCTAAGTACAAGCTGTCACTTTGAGTTGATATTATTGCCTTTGGAAGTGTTACCCTTGACTATCTGAAGAACAACAATTTCTTAAAGAGAAGACTACATTTCACATTAAAAAGCTCATTATTTAGCAGCTAAATAGCATCAGACCTTGCTAACCTCTGCACTTCCATGAACTCAGAAATACCATGGCAAAATCTGCTGTTGTATAAGTTTGTTACTCATCCAAACCACCTACTTCCAAGATGCTTTGCCAAATCTCTTCATGGTCAGTTTTTATCCCTGAAATAAGAGTTATGAAACATCACTTCTTTAAATGGTTTTCATAACAAAAGTGGGGAAAAGGTGTTTGACACTTCATATCTTGATTTGCTCATACTTGGGACTTCTTAAACCCAGGCCATCTTTTCTTAGTTACTTAAAAAAAAGGGGGGGATAGAGATTGAAGTACTCTCCAGTCACATGCGTTTGAAGTCACTGATCACATGAAGTATTGAAGTTATTTCAATAGCAGGACTGAAAATCCATCAACTTAGAATTTTGCAGCACTCACAAAAATTATCTAAAACTGTTCGATGTCATGATGCCAATACCTTTCCAAGATGATTTATTTGTAGTATTTGATCATATTGCCAGGCAGGAACATTGCTATGTTTCCTTTCTTACCAAGGTATAGCTCTAAAAAACTTTGGAAAATAAATAAATGTGTATTTACTCATTTGTTACTAAACTCTGCATTTATGACAGCAAAATAGATCTTTGGAAAAACAAAACAAAACAAAAAACAACTTTGGAAAAGGAAAAAATGCCTACCTATTAATTTTTTATTAACCCCTGCGTATATCACAGCCAGATAGATCCATTTATAGTGCTTGCATATCACCTTTAATAAACTGCTATCTACAAGGTTCCTGCTCCTACGATGAGCACAGAAAGATGATGACAGAGCTACAATCTACTATTCTGCTCAGCAAAAGAAACTTTAGTGCTACAAGTTTCTCTTCTCATTGAAGTCAGTATTATTTTCTTATGAACTGCAGTGACAGCAATATATTCCCCAGCAAATAAAAATGCTGCAAATCAAGGAAGAAATCTAATTGTGGAAGAGAACCAAAGCGGCAATGCATGATGATTAAATCTTCAATTATTTAATCTGCTGTACAATATAACCATATAGGGCTTTCCCTGTCCTTTCCAGTAAGGCACTTTAATAAAAAGGCTCCCCTAAACAAATACAGCCAAGATGTACTCCAAGTCTAACTGGATTAATTAATGAAAGGAAACGCAGCATAACATGAGGCAGTGCTCTTTGCATCTTAACAGTGATTTGAAATTGCCTGGTTCACCTGGACCTGTGTGTTTCTAAAAGTCATAGGTGAAAGAAAATGGATTAAATGTAATGCTAGAATAAACAGGAGGCTGCTGTGGATGGGTCTATATTATAACAACAGATGGCACAGGTTAAATCTGCTTATTAGCAGCCACTTGGCAGGGAGACTGAAAAAGAGAAAGGAGATAAACAGATGCCAGGTGTAACATGACACTTGATATAATAGTTTCCCTTCTTAAACTAAAATTAATCTAATATTCCTGTCTCATTCACCCAAATTTCACTTATCCTCCTACCAGAAAATTTAAAAATACACAGTTTCTGACCATGAATTTTAAAAATCTGCACACCGCTGTAGGATATTGAAGGACAGATGATTTTCCACTGCTGAAAAATAAGAAGTTTATTATTACTACAGTGTAAAATCAAGGATCGGAGGTAATGTAAAGTCATCAAACAGTGATGGAGAGCTAGTTTGTCATGGAAAAGATGGGTAGCTTGACTGCATCAAGTACTTTCACACTGAACTTCTTAACCTTTTTGTTTATTGCAGTACCGCACTGTAGTTCTTTAAGAATTAGGATGCCAGTCTTCACAGACATTACTTTTGTTTTCTTTGTGAAGTTTCTGAAGGGATTAAAAAATATTCTAAGTGTTTTAACTTTGCTTTCATCCTCAAAAACCTAGTGGGCTATACAGTCATCTGTGTGTTCAGAAGATAATTTTCCCATTATTGTTCCCTTAGAAGATATTAAAATGGCAATGCATTTTTTTTAAGAAGACAAGGCTGCTAACTCTGCTGCTAATAATATGGCCATCATCTCTTCTTTTTTTTTTTCTCCCTCTTCTTTCAAAGGTTTGGATTTCATGGGAAACAGGCTAGCTTGGTCACCATTAAATCAATCTCACCTCATATCCTTTCGTAAGTGTGAAATTAATTCTGAGTGACACTGATTATAGAGACTTTATCCTGGCCTTGGTCAAACCTAATTACTATTTCATGTGGTGTCACCCTCTATTATTGTTTCCAGGTAATGTGGCCTTCTTTTTGCTTAGCAGCCTTTACAATCAGCTCCTTGTTAATGAATAGTAAGAGATGAAAAAACCTACAAAGAGTCTCAAATGACCTCTACTGCATTGTAAAAAGATATGTGGATTGATAAGTACACTAGGATGCATTATTATCCATTATTCAGTTCTACAATCAGTGAACACCTGGCATGGAGAAGGTAAGGGGGCTGTTTGCCTGCCTTTAATATTAATGTTAATTTCCAACAGGCATTAGAAAGCATGCCAATTTTACCCTTTAGAGGAGATAAAAATGTGAAGCAAAAATAATTTTGCCTAATATTAAGAGATAAAGATTTAAATGTTAACTTGAAGGGTTATGGATTACATGTCTTTTCTTATAGTGTCATGTATCTGAGGCTTCCTTATGGAGTTGAAATGAGACTAACAAGGATTGTGAAAGGTCAGCCTATTGCAAGTCTACAGAATAGCAAGGAGGTCAGTCAAGCTGATCTAAGAGTGCAGTTGGGAGTAGCCATACCCAGAACATTTTGTTTTGCCTAGCTGATATTATCCAGTAGAGCTGAATAGAGTTGATTTTCAAATATTGTTTAAAAAGTGCCCTCAACTGAAAATCACAGATACGTGATTGGTAATGTTTCTTTGACCTTTGCTGGTTGTTCATTGTTTCTGTGTTTTTGGACTTCTGATTTAACATTTTCCATTTTAACATGTAAGGTACAAACTTTAAGAAACGTATGAATACATCAGGCTTGCCAATCAATGGCATCGATAGAAAAGAAATGTTGAATGAAATTAATAGGAGAGGAATATTTGTTTAAAACAGACTTTTGAACTTCCAGAAATTCACAGCGGAGACTGCAAGTAAAAAAAATCGTGCAGGTGAAAATATTTATTTTATCTTTGACTAGTCTTCATGCAATAAAGAATGATTTATGCACAAAGTTGCGTATTATTTTTCTTTAATGAGCGCTGAGGTGCATTTTTCTCCACACTGATTTCATTTCTTTATGGTTCATACTAAAACCAATGTGACCTTCAGATACCAAGTGATATGTTTATCAAAAGTGTTCATCTTTTGATCAATATAAATGTAAAGTAACCCAGAATGTTTTTCCAGTGGGAATGGGCAGAGAAGGCAATAAAAAGAAGGGCTTATTAAAGACTTATGAGGAAGAAAAAAGAAAAGACATGCTAAGGAATATGTTATAAACACAGGAGAAAACTCACTCATTTATAGTGCCAGTCCCCATAACCCCCAAACTGTCAAATGTATTAGTCAATGTGGAATAGTCAACCAGAAAACACCAAGCCACAAAATGTTTCTGTAATGAAGTTCTGGACATCAGGACCCGCAGATGCATCCTGTCAGGTCCCAAGGACTTGGGCACATTCAGGCTCCTTAGATGGTCTCAAACCTAATCATTCTCACAATCCCAGTCTCTGCTTTCTGCAACCCGGGCAGAATGACTGGAGCTCTGGCTGGTGAAGGCTGAGGAAAGAAAGTCGCTGAGTACCTGAACCGTCTCCATAACCAGGTCTCCCATTTCCTTTTGGAGAGGCCAGCATTTTCCCTTTTCTTCTGTTTATCAGCATACCTACAGAAGCTTTTCTTGTTGACCTTGAGGTCCCTTGCCAGATTCAATTCTATCAAGGCTGCTCCTCATCTGATCCCTGGCTGCTCAGACAATTTCTCTATATTCTTCCCAGGCTACCCATCCTTGCTACCACCCTCTGTAGGCTTCTTTATCGTATTTGAGTTCGTCCAAGTGCTCTTTGTTCATCCATGCAGGCCTCATGGCATTTTTGCCTGGCTTCCTCTTTGTTGGGATGCATTGCTCCTGAGCTTGGCAGAGGTCATGCTTGTGCATTAACCATCTCACTAGAGCTGCTGCAAAAATTATACTAATGTAGTACATTGAAGAACATTCCAGATTTTTTCTGTTTGAGGGCAATAAAAAATATAATAGCTCATTTTTTTAAAAGCAGTAGCAGAATTCACTTTGACATACTAGTCACTGTTAAAAACATGTTAACCTTTCCTTGACTACTACTTCATTAATAAGTATATGCATTCCTCGCTTGCTAAACACCATATTGATGCTTGACAAAGAGCTTTTAATCTTCCAGTGTCACCTTATGGGATAGAAGTTCTGTGTTAAGATAACATCAGATTCCGTAACTTAAAAAAAATTGTTCAGCTAATTCGGCTTTAGACGATCTCTGGTTAATTATATTTGTCATTAACTAAAGGGCAGGTTTCTACCTCCCTTTTAGTGCTGAATGTAGGGAACCTCGAGAGATAGGAACTGAGAGAAAAATGTAGTAAATTCTCTTTGAGTTAGTGAAAAGCCATCAGTGTTGGAGGCTAAGCATCAGCCTTTAGATCAGTGTAGGTGCATGTAAAGTCAACTGAGAGTTTACTGAGGTATATAGATTGCTTAAGAAGACAAGAACAGGACTAAAACAGACTAGCCTAGACTAGGCTATTTCTATTGAAAAGTGCTTACAGCAGTCATCTAGTCCAACTGCATAACAAGGCTGAATCTGCCAACAAGAAGGGAACAGCAAGCTACACACTATTGGTTTTATTTAAAAAAATGCCGAGAAGGGTGTGAGCTAGTCATGTACCAGCAGATAACCAGAAATCATAAATTACTCAACTTCTGCAAAATACAGTCCTCAGAGTTTACTGAATGTTTTTATGTGGGAGATTCAGGCCAGGCAAATGGGAGTTGAATTCTTACTGGTTCTACTGATAACAGACTGGTCAATGGCTAATTTAACAGTTCCTAGGAAAAGATGATTCTTAACAATAAAGTTTACAGGTTGCCTGGCTATTCTTCTAGGGGGAGGGAGCAAGTATAGGAGGGAAAGCCAATCAAGTAACTGGCACCATATGATCCCGTGTCTGCTGGTTAATAAGCACTGTCTATTTCCACTGAAGCAAGTTAAGGATACTCCACTCATTTAAGATGATTAGAACTCTAACTTATATGTGGTTCATACTACTATTAATCTGTTCTCTAGCAGACAGACTAGATTCATAAAACTGGTGTAACCACATGATAGCACATCTGTCTGGCAGAGTTCATGGCCTTTATAACAAAGTGCAAGTTTAGGTTACAGTGCAACAAATAGGGCATGTTTGACTTTCAGTGATGTCTTTCTGACCTGATATTGACACGGACAGAAGACTGACATTTTATAACTATGCTATGGTCCAAAACTTAGACGAGGAAACTGAAAAATAGAGTATCATCAAATCAGTTACAAAACTGGAAACAGAACAGAGGCCTTTCCATTCCCAGTCTCAAGCCTTGTGCACTTACTCAGGCCACAACAGTCTGAAACAAAAAGTATTTGCTGTCTATAGGAGTATCCTTGGCTTGCCTACATTAGTTGGTCAAAATCCTGAGATAAATGGAGCTTAACTACTTCTACTTTGAGCAACAAAAGTTGTCAAATGCTACTTACAACCTAAAGATGAGGATGTGGTAATCACTAAGATAGCTACTTGGCATTCTTTGATGCATGCCAAGTATGTATACTAAAGATGCTTTAGCAGTAGAAAATCCATACATAGAGTTTGGAAAGGCCCTGAGAATTCCAAGCTATTGTCATAAGTCCCACTGGTGCCTTTTTGTACCTAAGAAACATTTTAGTCATGGTAAAAAATTTTAGCCAGTGATACAGGAAGAGATTAGACTGCATAGACCAACTGCTGTGGAAGATAACACAGACTCTTGGCAAATGATGAGATTATCCTTTGCAAGTATTTTGCTAAAACAGTGTACAGGGAGCAAAATTCCTTCTTCCTTACTTTGAATATCATAAGCCATGAAACAATTATGAAATGCCTCATTAAAATATTTGCCGTAATTTAAAGCTAGATCAACTTGGAAAATTATCATTGTCTTGCATATAATCTTATGATTCATCTGTTTGCAATTCCTTGTTTGTTTCAGTGTTTCTGTAGCAATTCTTGTCTTTCAAGTACCGAATAAATTGCATAAAAGTACATCTTTTCTTGATTATGTAAACAGCATGCTCCTATAGAGGGAAATGCTTTATTATTATGTGCATTAACATTTCATCTGTTACAGCTACACTCTTCCTTTTCAATAGAACTATACCATTAAAGTCTTATTTTTAAATTCTTCTCTTTCATGACTTCAAAAGACTGTCTCTTCACAATAACTTTCAAAACATTTGCTCCTCAGAAAGTGCATAGTAATCAAACTAGAAATGTTAATATCTTTCCTTTTTCATAACTCTTTTCTAGGATCCTTGTGCAAGCCAAGCACTTAACAACAAAAAGGCATATGCCAGAATCCCAGTCTAGTATCTCTCTGTAAATTGAACTACTTTCAGGCATCTGAGCAACCTCTAAAAAAAAAAAAAACAAATGCCATAGAAGATGTAAATCTTGCAAACAGTTTGGCATTTTCTTGCATATAACAGTGATGTCTTGTCAGAACTGCAAATAAATATAAAGTGAAAAAGAGAATGGATATTGCACAACGTGATGTCCCTTGTTCTTTTGGAATGTGGGTTTGTGGGTTGCCAGTGTTTTGGGTTTTCAAGATCAAAGGATAACTGAGGTTAGAAAGGACCAAGGTCTAACCTCCTGCTCAAAGCAGGGTTGGCTTTGACATCATATAAGACTGCTCAGGACTGTGTCCAGGATAACCTTCAAAGCTAGAGATAGCTCAGTCCTTTCAGGCCCTTGCTCCACTGCTTGGTTCTCCTCACATGGAAAATGTTTCTCCTAATGTCCAGCCTGAACCTCCATTGTTTCAGTTCCTGCTGGTTGAGTTTGTCCCTTAACTTCCTGCCATAGACCATTGTGAAGAGCTTGGCTCTGTTTTCTCAGTGATCTCCCCATAGATACTGGAGAACTGCTGTTAGGTTTCCCCACAACCATTCTTCTTTCAGGCTGAACTAATATCAGCCCTGCAACCCTTTGTCAAAGGTAATCAGGTTGATCAAGCATGATATATCACAGAATCATAGAGTGGTTTGAGCTGGAAGGGACCTTAAAATCATCTAGTTCCAATCCCCTGCCATGGGGGTTATATATCCTTTCAAGATCCGTGCTGACTGTTGACTGCTTCCTCCTTCCCCTTCATCTTCTCAGGAATGGGCTGTTAGAAACATCTGTGACTTTTCCATGGACCAAACTGAGGTCAATCACCTTGCAGTTCCCTGAAGTGGCTTTTGACCTTTTTTGAATATGGGCATATGTTTTGTGGCATTTATGTATTTTCCTTCGTCAGAAACCTTTCCCTGTCTTTTTCACCTTCAAAGGTGATAGAGAGAAGCTTTTTAAGGAATTTGGACAATTCTCTCAGCTGCCGGGGTGCAGTTCATTGGGTCCCAGGGACTTCTGTGGGTTGGTGTCTTGCAAGCAATTCCTGACTCAACCCTCATTCCCAGCTGGTAGCCGCTCTCCTGCTTGTGTCCTGTCACTAAGGACAGAGGTCTGGCAAACCTTCCTGGTGAGACAAAGAAGGCCGCAGGTATTTCAGCCTTAGCTGTTTTCTTTGTCACTAAATCATGCCCACACAATCTGTCAGCAGCAGTATCATATTCTGTTTTTTTATTATTTTACTGCCAATGTTGTGGTAGAAGCTCTTCCTTGTGCCTTTGACATCCCTTGTAAGTCTCAGCTGTAGCTGAAATTCGGCTTTTATGATAATATTACACCTGCACAAACAACATTTCTTAAATTCTTCCTTTGTACCCTTACACTTCTTCTCTCTTCTGTATGCTGCATTTCTGAAATGAGCTGTTCCATGAGATTCTCATTTATCCCAAGACACTTATTCGATATCCTGAGTTTTGCAATGGTCTGATCTTGTGCTTCTGAATGAGCCAATATCTGGTTTCATTAACTCCAGGACCTGTGATCTACTGCTCTCCTTTGCCACTCCTCCTGAGATCCTGAAAACTGCTATTTCATGTTCACTGTAGCTGAGACTGCCATTGTTTACCATGTGCCCAACCGGTGCCTCCTTGCTAGTGAACAGCAGATCCACCATACATTGCTCTTGCTTTGCCCACCCAGTACTTGTATCAGGAAGTTATCCCTGATACTCACCAGAAGTACTGCTTGTGTCCTGCTAAACAGTCCTGAGACATCTCATGGGTCTATGACACAGAGATCTCCTCAAACAGTTTAAAGGTTTCACCCATGTCGTCACCCAGACTGACTGGTCTGTTGCTCAGTCCCACTTTTCCAGCTGGTCTTTCCTCAACCCTGGCCCACAAGGTCTCCCCCACCCTCCACCTGTCCCATACATCTGACTGCTTTGTGTAGAGACCATCCCCTCCTCCCTTCCATGTGTGTGCCTCCTGAAGGGCTTGTGTCTGCCCAGCCCAGCACTCCAGCCATGTGAGCTGTCCCACCTCCTCCTCATGATCCCACCAATGTCCCACATGGTGCACTAGTCCCTCCAAGTTGCCTCTCAGGCTGTGTGCCTATGTGCTTACACACATGAGATGCCTGTCCCTTAGCTCCAGTTTACCACTGTGAGGTTCCTCTTGTTCTTTGTATGATACTTTCCTCACTCAACTGTCAATCATTACCTCCTTTTGCCATCTCTCCTTGTTTAAAATTATTCTCAACAGTTTGGCCAGTGTGTTGATAAAGATGCTCTTGCTCTGTTTTGCTTAGTGGATCCCACTTCTTTCTAGCATACCTCAATCCACAAAGTAGGTCCTGTGGAGATAAAAGCCAAATTCACGTTCATGACACCTGCTATGCAATGATGCATTGATTGGTGTTGATCAACAGAATTTTTCAGCTCTCCTTCAAGCCCTTCTTCTGAAACATTTCAAGCCCTTCCTCAGATTTGAAGTATATAACCACATCTTTTGAGAGTCATGCTAAATAGGGATGTAGATTTAGTTTAGCTGCCACCACAATTACCAGCAAGAAAGTGTGGGCTTCTGTACATACACCCGTGAACAGGCGTGTACATCTTCATATAAATACAGATGTGAACATTTTTCCATCTGTTCCAGCAAAACCAGGAGAGTTCTGAAATTGAATTGTTTTATCAATACTTCAAGGCAGAGCAACATTAATGAGCGGCTGCGTGGTTCTGAGCTACCGGCTGAGCTTAAGCCACGACACATAGAATTTCTGCTGGGCACGTATAGGTAAAGAAAAGCATAGTCAGATGCTGAAAGATGAATAACTTAAATCAGAATCTGAATTCTTTGTCACAGACCTGCCAGAAAGTTCAGCTGCCTGACCACCAGCTGAATTAATTATCTTCTTTTGTGCACAGCACTAGCTAACTAGATTCACTGATACACTACTCTTCTCAGCATGCCAGAGAGACTGGAAAATATGGTCCTTTCTGGTTCCAAATTTTTCAGGGACTCCTAGGAAGATGTGGATCTCACAAGCACTCCTACACTGCTGCCTTTGAGACCAGTGCAGAATATTGGAAGAGAATAGCTGCTGCTCAACTGCCAGCCCCCACAAACTCGAGTCTCTAGCCAAGCCCTAATTAGTTTTGCAGTTTGGGAAGCAGATAAAGAATCACAGAAACAGATTCTTTGTCTGCGGTCGCTTCTGAGTGGAAGCTGTGTGGGATGTAGCTTGATATCAGGCACAGTACATTGAAGTGCATGGAAAAGAGCTGTTGATTTTCTTTAAGGTGGTATTAACCTAGGGCTGTGGCTGAGGACCCTAAGAAGCAAAATGTTACCCTTCACAGAGGTTGATAGTCACATGTCAACAAACAGGTAAATAATTCTATTCCATAAATCTCCTGTTTTTTTCTGGAACAGGCGGAAAAATGTACACATCTGTGTTTATATAAAGATGTACACACCTATATAGCTTCATGAGTTTATGTACAGAAACCCAGACTTTCATGCTGATACATGTAGCAGCTAAGCTAAATCTACATCCCTATTTAGCATGAGTCTCAAAAGATGCAGAAATGCCATTCAAAGCTCCGTAATTGCTGGTTCTAAGTCCTATTTTCTTCTACCTACCTGCTTGCTTCTTTTGAGCCAGCTTATAATAAGCAGGTCAAATATAATGTAGACCTGCAGTCTTTGACCCTGGTGCAAGTAATGCTAATGTCACTCTAGTCTTTACACTCAGCTCCAGCCAACCCCTTATCTGCACGCATAAACACCAACCTTTTCAAAACATTTCTGAAAAATCCCTTCCCACCCTCATAAGCAATACAGTATCCTGCCTGGAGCTGCGGGGGCTCTCATCAGAGAACAACAAACAGTATTTCTCACCTGATGTTTGAGACTCAAATTTGGAGGCTGTGTGATACAACGAGCAAGCACCGTCAGAATTTTTTTGTAACATGATTGACTGCTCAGCCTGCATCCCTTCTCCCAGTGATGTGGAGAACCAGACAGACACATTCTCTGCCCACAGCCAATCTTTGAGATTCCTGTAGGGCAATAATAGTACCTTCTATCACAGATTAGAATACGGGGTTTTGTTCCCAGTCCAGCTTTCACTAGCTGTGAAGATAAATTTGGAAACATATAGAAATCCCTGCTGTTGTTCTGGGACACCTTCACCTAGAAAGACAAACTCCTCATAAAGTCCCATTCCAATCAGAAATCTGACCCATAAAAATTCCAGCACGAATTTTCTTTTTGATTGGGTCCAAGAGACTTTCAGTCTATAATTGTAAGGCTTAAAAATCCAACCTGGAAGTTATGATTTGGATTATTTTTACCCTTTACGTTCATGTTGTTGGCCAAGCAAACCCTCTAATTGAAATGTGAATGCTCATTGTCCATATCTATGCACAAGTCAGAACAGAACTACTAACTTACTCAGTGCTCAGTTCTCCAGTGCCAGGAGCAATAACCTACTGCAGGCATTAAGGTCCACAAAAGCAATTTTCACATGTGCTGTACAGAATGATTACACTTATTACTTCTTAAACAATTAAGACATCCACTTTTGCTAATGGACTTTCAACTTCCAAATATTATTATTGCATACCGATAGAAACACTATAACATTCTGAATATGATTTATTGGTGGTGCCATTATTTTCAGCGTAATTAAAAATGAATAAGGAAGTGACAGTTGAATAACCTTAAATTACAAATTCTTTGGGAACATGTGCAGGTATATCACAAGTAGGATGTAATTCATCAGTAAATATTTAAATCAGTAAATCTGGTTGCATCATCTTTGTAACACATTATTGTGAAAATATCCTGGTTGTTGGGAAGGTTTTATAGCATCCTAGATCAGACAATTATTTCAGATGAGAGAGGCTGAAATTGAAAATCTGAATATTTTACAGAGAAATTGATAAATTCAGAGCAATTTTACTTGTGAAAATGCTTTAAAAGTTTTGGGTTTACTCCTGTGCAGAACAGAATTCCCAATTGTTATAAAGAAATTGAATTCTTATCATTCATCTAATCTAATAATTTTATTATTTTCCAGAGGATTACAGAATTTGACTCAAAATATCCTTTCAGACAAAGCTTTTTAAAGCCTCTTCCACAAGAGGATCTCAAGTGTAATTAATAAAGCCTCACAATACTCCAGCCATGAACATCATACCTATGTACTACAGAAAACACATCAGAGATAAATAATTTCTTGCTGTCAGACTAGTAATCTGCTGTGGAAACTGTATCTCCTGACTTCCAGTCCTTTCACCTGAACACAATGATTCTGTCAAGTTATGGGGACTAATGACTGCCATTAAACCAATCCAGAATATTACTGTCCACAAAACCAGAAGTCACACTGTAGGTCTCAGAGAAGACAGAAGCTCAAAAAAACCCTGTAATTAGTAAGTCAGTGACTTGCTATCTGTCAACAGAGAAAGTTCAAAAGAAAGTATTTTGTTTTTCAAAAAACAAGCTACTTCAACATTATTGTCATCAAGTGATGACTCATTTATTTATTAAATAAGAGACCACTATTACATCTGAAATATGAACTAATTATTCTAAAAGCATTAATCAATTTGTTAAGAACTCTTCAGTAATAATGTAGTCTCTTTGTTGCTACCATGGTAAGATTTACCTAATATATCCATAACCTGCTTACTGATACAAATACCATCTCCTGTGAGTTAATTTCAGGAAAACATTTTAGGCATGCTCTAGGCTGAAAAGAATGATAAATAATTTTTAGACTGAAAGTTGAAGTGGATTGATTAGGAGCAATTTTGAATGTTTTACACAATAAAAACATGAGCTACATGGTTCACGGAGCCAATTTGCAGAGCAACCTCTTCTCTCTAATTGCTGCTAGACTAATGTAGAAGCACACTCCTAGAAAGTAGAGAAATCCATTTACCCAATCATATCATTTGAGTAGTGATCACAAGTAGTGGATTTTTCCATTACCTTGCTACATTCCACCTGTGACCCTTGTTTTAAGAGTGCAGTGCTCTTTTATACAATTTTGAAACCATAATAAAGGTCCACTTCAAAATTTTTAAAACTAGACTAAGGACATCTAAAAAAAAATGTAATTAGAGACATAATCAATCTCACTAATTCCTGGTAATGTATTATAAAGCCAAATTATTTGCTAAAAGGTCTAAAAAATTCTCATCTTCAGGAGCAGAAAAAAACATTTCGTTTTCTCTTTTGCCATAAGAATCTAGTGGCTATTCTCTTCTGTCTACTTACTCTGTGGCTGTCCCAGCTACTGCAGAATTTATTTCAAGAATTGCTTGTTTGGGTTTTCTTTTAAAAGAAATTTACAGCATCCTATTTTAATCAGGAGAGGATATTTATTTTTAGTACTGTTCATACGAAAATAGCTCATATATTGTTGCTGGAAATAAAAAGGCATACTATTTGCTCCACTCATTATAGCAAGTTGAGTACACAGACTAATTATGTTCCAGGTGTCTCCTCTGAGGAACATTTCTATTAATTGCTGGAACTGTATCAAAAATAATCATCTCAGTAAAACCAACCCTGGGAGCAGAAGTTGGTTCTGTGCAAGCTTCTGAGATTCTTAATTGAATTAAGACCATATTTTAAAAGCTATTATTGTAAATCCCTAGAAAAAAAAAAATACAAGAATATTTTCAGAAGGTACTCTTCATTATTTAAGAATAAAACAAATGACATTATTGATGTTGTAAGGTCATACAGGGTTTCCTGATGGACTGAAATATTCTTATATGGTGATCTTGGATGAAATGTATTAATAAGTGAGAGGTGTTGTGGCACTGTTACCACAAAATATTTTCTATGATATAACAAGATATTTAAAGGAATAACTCAAGAATAACTGTTCTAATTGCACGTTATGCCCAGAGAGGCCCCCAAATCTGAAAAACTGTTAACAGCTTTTGCTTCATCGTGCAACAGACCCGTGCAAAGAAAACAAAAGAACTGGACATGACAGTTAATTATTGTTTTAATGTGACTTGTGACACATTAATACAGCCAACAACATTCTCATTGCTTAATGCTCTGGTTTATAACATAATTAGAGAAACTCGCCATTTCCTGAAATCTACTAACTGCAGTTAACTCAAAGCATATGTTAAATATCTGCTACTTGTCTAAATACTGATTTGAATGTATTATAGATACCATAACAGAAAGGCTAGCATGGACACATTTGTGTTATAGTGTATTTCAGTACACTATACCTGGGGTTTTAAAACAGGCCTCACAATGACGTGGCTGGGAAAAAGAAAGGAGTTAGTAAACACATCTTTTACAAAGGCATATATTAACATATTGCACTGATATAGACAGGGCATAATGCTTTTAAAATAATTAACATCTTGAAAAAAGGTCAGCAGTCATAGTCCACCTGTTTGTGTACACTAGTAATCCCACTGCAGATGTGGGATTCAGTGAAGATTTAGGTAAAATGAGCTTAGTAACTCAATCTTCTAAAGAATATGATTCATCCAAACCATACACAGCTTGTGACCTATTCCAGGAAAACCAAGGAACAAGTGAAAATTGGGCTATGATGCCCTATTTGAACAGCAGGAACTGAATTACCAAAAGCTGCTATAGGAAACATCTACAAGTTACCTGTCAGCACACTTGCAAATTCAGCTCCTCCATGTAATAGCAAAGCGGCATCTGGACAAGATGGTCATAATTTTCTGCCTGTGAATTCCTCCTAAAAGCCCTTCTCTTTTGCTCTTTTCTGAGACCCACCCTAGAAAACATTTGATATTGAGTGAGGGAAATTGTGTCCTAAAATACCTCTTTTTTTTTTTTTTTTTTTTAAACTCTGTTGTGGCAGCATAATTTCACTGTCTTTGTTAGGCTTAAAACTGCTTGTCATCAGTAAAACTGGGTAGGGAAGCAGGGAAGCATATTACATTTATTGCTGTCCTAAAGTTGAAACTACCAAGAACCCCAGTTTATGTCAGAGATACCAGATATATGTGAAGTAGTGTGATTGCTCAGCGATGGGAATTGTGCCAGAAGTGCCTAGCATAACTAGGACTCCATTGGCAAAACTGTGTGATGCTAACTGTATGAGCAAAACTGATGATTCTAAGTGGTAGATGCAGAAAGCATACAGCTGTGGATAAGCAAAGATGGCAAATTTGTAGTTGACAGTCCACGCTTATTAGGAGAAAAACAAGCCTATTAGGTAAACCCACTTTTCCAGGTATAATTGCATCTACCCCTGAGACAGATTTAGAAATATCTCAAGTGTTGGTACTTTTCAAACAGAAAAACACTCTGTATTTTAGTCTAAAAAAATTCAGATACTTCGAATTTTACAGCCATAGGAAAGTAGCAATATATCTCTATTATGAAATCATAGAAGCATAGAATAGTTAGGGTTGGAAACGACCTCAAGATCATCTAGTTCCAACCCCCCTGCCATGGGCAGGGACACCTCAAACTAAACCATGCCACCCAAGGCTCTGACCAGCCTGGCCTAGAACACTGACAGGGATAGAGCATTCATAACTTCCTTGGGCAGCCCTCCCCAGAGCCTCACCACCCTCACAGTACCTCCAAACCACATAACCATGTTGATAACCCAGCTGATCTGCTCTAATCTGTTCCTAAAGCCCTGTGGCCATGGAGTCCACCACGAAGAGATGTTCATAATGGATTTATTTGAGATCTCTGCGGGTAGTACCTTTAAGAATATTTCCCCCCTTGTCTAATCTAGAGCTTTATTGCAGTAATTTAAGCCTGTTACTTCTTGTCCAACTGCAGGCAGAGAGAGCAGATTAACTTATTTTGGTGTGTACTAATCTTATGTAAAAATCTGACATGTTTTTAAAGACCAATATGTTTCCACATTCCTTCCTCAAATCTTATTTCAGGTAAACAACCTAATTTCTTTCAACCTGTCGTCACCACACGTTTTCTCTACTGAGGATAATTCTTGCTGTTTCTCTGGATTTTTTCTTTTTGGCTCACCTCTTTCCCAAAGTGCAGTTCTGCACGACTTAGCAGTGCTGACCAGAGAATTACTACATGTGTCATACTTGTTTTGGCTGGGATGCAGTTAATTTTCTACATAGCTCCTCATATGGTGTTATGTTTTGGATTTGTGACCAAACCAGTGTAGATAACACAAGGATATTTTAGTTATTGCTGAGCAGTCACTGAGCAGCATCATCCTTCTTTGTTTCTCATACTGCCTCACCAGCATGCAGGCTGGGGTGCACAAGAGATTTGGGAGGGGATAGAGCTGGGACAGCTGACCCCAGCTGACCAGGAAGATATCCATGCCACAACATATAGTGCTCAGCAAAAACTGGGGGAAAGAGAGAGGAAGGGGGGACATATGGTGTTATGACATCTGTCTTCCCAAGTAACCATCACACATGCTGGAGCTTTGCTGTCCTGGATATGGCTGAACACCTGCCAGCCAAATGGGAGCAGTGAATGAATCCCTTGTTTTGCTCTGCTTACACAGTTTTTGCTTTACCTACAAAGACGTTATCTCAGCTGCAGCTTTTCCCTTCTACCCTTCAATTCTCTCCCTCATCCCACTGGTGGGAAAGGAGCCAGTGGTTGTGTGGGGCTCAGCTGCCCACCAGAGTTAGCCTAATACATATGCATAATACATCTGGCATTTTCACAGTCACGAGAGGCTGAGGCTTACCCCCTTTGTGTTCCACCACATCCTCTAACTTCCTGAAGAGCTGCTGGCTAACCACTTACTGCCTATACTTGATTTGAACAGTCTGTTGCTCCTTCTTAAGTGTAATACCTTGTTCTCATTCTGACTGAATTTCTGTTGGTTGGTTTTTTTGCCAGCGTCATTTTAAACCATACTTAAAACATTAAAATGTCATTCTACAGTCCTGTCGTGGGCTAAACTCAGAAAATTTTAGCAGAAATGGTTGAGTAATTTATGAGAATGACAAAAAAACCTGCTATTTGGCAGTGACTCAAAGGATATTTAAGAAATACTAACGCGTATGATCCCATCTCTCTTACCTCTATGCTTAGAGGCACGATATAGCCAACGTGGCTGCCTGTCCCTTTCTGCCATACCGTTAAGATTGTTTTTTTCCTAGCTCTGGAAGTTTCCCAACTTTCAGCTTCTTCCCATCCACCATCATCTTACAGTTCATGCTCATACCCTTTCCCATATCTATTCAAGTGTCTCATTTTAGCTGTCCTGCTCTTTGTCCTCTACATGCAATCACTTACCAAATTTCTTTTTTCTCTATCTGACCCTTGCCTCCCTGACATGTATCTCCACGTGTTCACTTCCTGTCATCCTACCCAGCTACTCAGAAACTCAGGACTGTCCTCTGCCCCTGTACAACCCTTTGCAAAAACATAATTTGCTGCATTCCTCATGGTTTTGCTTCCTCTATCCTCTGCCTTTTTCTTACTGTCTGCTAAAAACTCAGTCCTCTCTGCTGCATTTGCCCCTTTGTCTCTCACAGACTTTGATGTCTTCAGGGCAGGAAACACTTCTCTCCTCTTAGCTGGTGTGATAAAGTGTCAGAGTGCCACTGGCAGCCAGCTATTGCAATTATTGGGAAAGTCATCATCCATCCTTTCAGATCTGAGAGGCAGCAGTCAATATGCAGGACAGTCAGAAAAGAAGGCCTCTGAAAGGAGGGGTGTGAGAAATGGTTACCATCAGAAACCCTACTTTTAACACAGTATTGACAATATTAGAGGATATACTAGACTGAGATGGCAGTGCCATGTCCATTCTAGCTGTTGTGTCATTAACTGAAATCGTATAAAAACTAGAACCCTACGTTTTGGACAAAAGTGAGTGTGGAGAAAAGTTCAAGAATATGCATCCTGGGATTCAAATATCAGGAGTTAAACAAAAAAACTTCATAATTCTGAGATGCAAAATAATATTCCTTATGCCAATCTCATGCTTCCTGGAGTAGAAATCTACTCCCACTACTGTTTACTTGTTGTCTTCTTATCACTCAAAAGCCTGGAACAAAAAGGGAACATGATGGAAAAGTGCTGCATTCTGATAATCCCTACCCTATGAAATCAGCAGCCTCAGTTGTCTTCAGGATTGTAAACAAAAAAAACCTGACAACCCCCCGTCTTTTTTGATCAAATAATCTATTTTATCTTATTTCCTGTATCTGAAAGGGCAGACTTTGGAGGCAGCAAAAAGTTCCCTGGCATACTCAGACCCCTGAGCTGGAAGACAGGGATGGGGAGCAGAATGAAGCCCCCATAATCCAAGCAGAAATTGTCAGTCACCTGGTGTACCACTTAGACACACAAATCAATGGAGCTGGATGAGGTCCACCCATGGGTGCTGAGAGAGCAGGCAGAAGTGCTCACCAGCCCAGTTTCCATCATTTCTTGGCTGTCCTGGCTAACCAGGGATGTTCCAGCTGATCAGAGGTTAGCAAATCTACATCTATAGGAAGGACAATCTGGGGGACCACAAGTCTGCCAATGTGACCTCTGTGCTGGGGAAGGTCATGGAGTGGATTGTCCTGAGTGCCATCACATGGCATGTACAGGACAACCAGAGGACCAGGC